>CAWUFW010025586.1:0-42991 GCA_963921515.1 Calotriton arnoldi
ACTGCAGTATTTGGCTCCCCCAATTTATGTTGCAATGGGACACATACACTACTTTGCCACAGATGAGTTTTTGGTTCTGTGACCAGGAATGATCCATGCAGTTTGGCAGTTGCAGCTCTTTCTTTGTCAACAATTACCTTTGGTCACTGTGATGATGAGGGTGTAGACCCCATTGCCACAATGGTCAAAATGTGCTTCAGCTATGGACCCCACACTTACCTTTTGGTCACTGTGATGATGGGGGTTTAGACCCCATTGCCACAATGGTCAAAATGTGCTTCAGCTATGGACCCCACACTTGCCTTTTGGTCACTGTGATGATGGGGGTTTAGACCCCATTGCCACAATGGTCAAAATGTGCTTCAGCTATGGACCCCACACTTGCCTTTTGGTCACTGTGATGATGGGGGTTTAGACCCCATTGCCACAATGGTCAAAATGTGCTTCAGCTATGGACCCCACACTTGCCTTTTGGTCACTGTGATGATGGGGGTTTAGACCCCATTACCACAATGGTCAAAATGTGCTTCAGCTATGGACCCCACACTTGCCTTTTGGTCACTGTGATGATGGGGGTTTAGGCCCCATTGCCACAATGGTCAAAATGTGCTTCAGCTATGGACCCCACACTTGCCTTTTGGTCACTGTGATGATGGGGTTTAGACCCCATTGCCACAATGGTCAAAATGTGCTTCAGCTATGGACCCCACACTTGCCTTTGGTCACTGTGATGATGGGGGTTTAGACCCCATTGCCACAATGGTCAAAATGTGCTTCAGCTATGGACCCCACACTTGCCTTTGGTCACTGTGATGATGGGGGTTTAGGCCCCATTGCCACAATGGTCATGGGCTGCTTAGATCGTGGGTGCCACACACATATATGTGTGGCACATGTGCTAGGGGTCACATTGTATGTTCAATGTCATGTTCGGTGTTGTAGGCATTTGACACAGCCTGCTCACACGCTTGTCATGGTGGTGGGGGATGTCTTAATCTTGCATTCCCTAGGTTGTGGTGTGCTTGTTGTGTCATGCATTGTCCATCCTATGAGTGGGGGTGGTAGTAGTGGTAGGCATCCTGCCCCCCTGGCTAAGGGTGGTAGTAGTGGTGGGCATCCTGCCCCCTGGGTGAGGGTGGTAGTAGTGGTGGGCATCCTGCCCCCTGGGTGAGGGTGGTAGTAGTGGTAGGCATCCTGCCCCCTGGGTGGGGGTGGTAGTAGTGGTAGGCATCCAGCCCCCCTGGCTAAGGGTGGTGGTAGGCATCCAGCCCCCTGGCTAAGGGTGGTAGTAGTGGTGGGCATCCTGCCCCACCTGGGTGAGGGTGGTAGTAGTGGTAGGCATCCTGCCCCCTGGGTGGGGGTGGTAGTAGTGGTAGGCATCCAGCCCCCCTGGCTAAGGGTGGTGGTAGGCATCCAGCCCCCTGGCTAAGGGTGGTAGTAGTGGTGGGCATCCTGCCCCCTGGGTGAGGGTGGTAGTAGTGGTAGGGCATCCTGCCCCCTGGCTAAGGGTGGTAGTAGTGGTGGGCATCCTGCCCCCTGGGTGAGGGTGGTAGTAGTGGTGGGCATCCTGCCCCCCTGGCTAAGGGTGGTAGTAGTGGTGGGCATCCTGCCCCCTGGGTGGGGGTGGTAGTAGTGGTAGGCATCCAGCCCCTGGCTAAGGGTGGTGGTAGGGCATCCAGCCCCCTGGCTAAGGGTGGTAGTAGTGGTGGGCATCCTGCCCCCTGGGTGAGGGTGGTAGTAGTGGTAGGCATCCTGCCCCCCTGGTTGAGGGTGGTAGTAGTGGTAGGCATCCAGCCCCCTGGCTAAGGGTGGTAGTAGTGGTAGGCATCCAGCCCCCTGGCTAAGGGTGGTAGTAGTGGTGGGCATCCTGCCCCCCTGGGTGAGGGTGGTAGTAGTGGTGGGCATCCTGCCCCCTGGGTGAGGGTGGTAGTAGTGGTGGGCATCCTGCCCCCCTGGGTGAGGGTGGTAGTAGTGGTAGGCATCCAGCCCCCCTGGTTGAGGGTGGTAGTAGTGGTAGGCATCCAGCCCCCTGGCTAAGGGTGGTAGTAGTGGTAGGCATCCAGCCCCCTGGCTAAGGGTGGTAGTAGTGGTGGGCATCCTGCCCCCTGGGTGAGGGTGGTAGTAGTGGTGGGCATCCTGCCCCCTGGCTAAGGGTGGCAGTAGTGGTAGGCATCCTGCCCCCCTGGGTGGGGGTGGTAGTAGTGGTGGGCATCCTGCCCCCTGGCTAAGGGTGGTAGTAGTGGTGGGCATCCTGCCCCCTGGGTGAGGGTGGTAGTAGTGGTAGGCATCCTGCCCCCCTGGTTGAGGGTAGTAGTGGTAGGCATCCAGCCCCCCTGGCTAAGGGTGGTAGTAGTGGTAGGCATCCAGCCCCCTGGCTAAGGGTGGTAGTAGTGGTGGGCATCCTGCCCCCTGGGTGAGGGTGGTAGTAGTGGTGGGCATCCTGCCCCCCTGGCTAAGGGTGGTAGTAGTGGTGGGCATCCTGCCCCCTGGGTGAGGGTGGTAGTAGTGGTAGGCATCCTGCCCCCTGGGTGGGGGTGGTAGTAGTGGTGGGCATCCTGCCCCCTAGCTAAGGGTGGTAGTAGTGGTGGGCATCCTGCCCCCTGGGTGAGGGTGGTAGTAGTGGTAGGCATCCTGCCCCCTGGTTGAGGGTGGTAGTAGTGGTAGGCATCCAGCCCCCTGGCTAAGGGTGGTAGTAGTGGTAGGCATCCAGCCCCCTGGCTAAGGGTGGTAGTAGTGGTGGGCATCCTGCCCCCTGGCTAAGGGTGGTAGTAGTGGTGGGCATCCTGCCCCCCGGGTGAGGGTGGTAGTAGTGGTAGGCATCCTGCCCCCTGGGTGGGGGTGGTAGTAGTGGTAGGCATCCAGCCCCCCTGGCTAAGGGTGGTGGTAGGCATCCAGCCCGCCCTGGGTGAGGTGTAGTAGTGGTAGGCATCCAGCCCCCCTGGTTGAGGGTGGTAGTAGTGGTAGGCATCCAGCCCCCTGGCTAAGGGTGGTAGTAGTGGTAGGCATCCAGCCCCCTGGCTAAGGGTGGTAGTAGTGGTGGGCATCCTGCCCCCTGGGTGAGGGTGGTAGCAGTGGTGGGCATCCTGCCCCCTGGCTAAGGGTGGTAGTAGTGGTGGGCATCCTGCCCCCTGGGTGAGGGTGGTAGTAGTGGTGGGCATCCTGCCCCCTGGCTAAGGGTGGTAGCAGTGGTGGGCATCCTGCCCCCTGGCTAAGGGTGGTAGTAGTGGTGGGCATCCTGCCCCCTGGGTGAGGGTGGTAGTAGTGGTAGGCATCCTGCCCCCTGGGTGGGGTGGTAGTAGTGGTAGGCATCCAGCCCCCCTGGCTAAGGGTGGTGGTAGGCATCCAGCCCGCCCTGGGTGAGGGTGGTAGTAGTGGTAGGCATCCAGCCCCCTGGCTAAGGGTGGTAGTGGTGGTGGGCATCTGGCACCCCTGGCTAAGGGTGGTTGTGGTGGTTGGCATCCAGCCCCCTGGGTTGGGGTGGTGGCGCGCATTCAGGCCCCTGTGTGCATATGTGGCATTGGTGATGGGCATCCCGCCCCTATGGTGCTGCTGTTGCTGGTGTAAGTATATTCAGATTCCCAGTGTATGTGTGTGATGTGTCGTGTACGTGTTGTATGTGTTTTGTGGTTGGTGTCTGACTTACCTTCTGCGCCGTACGCGTCCGTGCCTGTTCCGGTAGTAGATGTAGAATATTGGTATGATCGGGACGAAGGGATTCATGGCTGGTTCGTGTCGCTCGCCCTTCTCGTTGCTTCGCGTCGTCCTCGCCGCTTGGCTTCGTCCTCGTCGCTGCCGCGCCGTCCTCGTCGGTGCTGTGTCTCGCCTCGTAGCCGTGGATCGTGTTGTGGCGCGATTCGGAGCTTATGTGCGCCTCTCCCGGATGCTTTGACGCGCCGTGCGTAGCGACGGGTTCGGCGCGTACGGAAAGCGCATCGTACTTGTCCGGCCGGACGGGGCTGCATTTTCCTTCCGTGCGACTCGATCTCGGCGTTTCCGGATTCGCCTCGGTCGGAGAACAGGACCTGGTTTGGGTGAGTACGGCTCGGCCGGGATTTTTGCTGTTGTGCGCATCGTACTTGCTCGCTCGGTGTGCTAGTACGGATCGGTCGGGAAACTGGCTGTCGATGGCTTTTTCCCGACCGAATGCTATTGGGTGCGCTCCGACCGAGATCGGAATCGGCCCCATAGTGTAGCAAATAAATCACAGTGTATAAGGCTGACAATTTTGTCGACGTGCGTTCGATCCTTAACATAAATATCGGATCATCATCAGACTTGCAAAATAGTGCCTGAAAACATTTTGCCTGTAATTAACTAAATTGAGAACAACACGAAAATAGAGATATGGAAAGGAAAGGGGAAACAAGATAGAAGACAAAAGTTAGTGAGGGCTATATTAGAAGAAGACGCGTGGAATGCGACAGTTGACAATGGGCCACTTATGAGTTACGCCGGTAACCAGGTACCAAAAGCAAAGAGCAAGCTGTGATCAGCGCAGATAACAAGCGATTAGCGGCGATGTGCTACTAAACGATGTGTAGCATTGGTGCACATTCAAGTAAGTGCGACATGATTTCTATCAAAATAAGTGCCGATGAAGTGAATTACGCCGGTTTCAGGTTCCATAAGCAGGAGCAAGCTGTGATCAGCGCAGATAATGAGCAATTAACGGCGATGTGCTACTAACCGATGTGTAGCATTGGTGCACATTCAAGTGAGAGCAACATGATTTCTATCAAGATAAGTGCCGATGAAGTGTGCTAACCAAGTAACAAGGAGTTGCTTAAGGGCTGTGAAAGTGCCTTAAGTGGATGCTTAGTGAAAGGCGGGACAGAGAATGAACGAGGGTTACCTTGTGGCAAGAGCAGGGAGCAGAGCAGTGCGAGATGAGCGATAAGCTTCCCAAGGGTGAACATGAGCGATGTCCAAACCTAGCAAGAGAGGGGAGGAGGATGAGAACCTGGGATAGGGAGAACCGGTCAGAGGTAGCGAGTACAGAGGCTTACCTCGTATTAGGTGGGGTTAATGACCGCGTTAATTAAACCAGTAATTGGAGGTCCGTAGGGAAAGGCGCCGCAGGCATCTGGATGAGCGGCAATTGAAAATCCTGGAATCAGGAAAAAGGGGGGAGAGGAAAAGTTATGAAGAGGTGTAGCGCTAGTGCTAATGAGGAAAGGAAGTGTGGGAGCGGTCCGGTGGAGCTTACCGATCACTTGGAGGAAGGCAGCATAAAAGCATCTGCTGTCCAGGAGGTGGGGGAGGGACGACTTGGGAGGTGCTTTTGGGCTGAGCAGCGCGATCATGTGACCGCAGTTGCATGGTGGCCATCTTGGAATGGGGAAGTCTCCCAGGGATAGTGAAGGAGGGCTAAAAGCCTTGGTCATGTGAAACAGGTGACGCGGTGGCCGTGAGAGAGAGGGAGGATGGGGGAAGAAGGTAGCTAGACACGGGAATTAACCCATAAGGTTAAACATTTGACCGTAAGTAAAATTAATGCAACCAGAATAAATTAATTAATTTACGGAACCTGAAAGCAGATGTTAAGGTTAAACATTTGACCATAAGTAAAAATAAAGCATACAGAATACACGAATTACAGAGATACATTAGAATTATAGCGGGACAATTCAGAAGGAGGTGCAGTCTAAGGTAAGTCAATAGGGCTTGGTGTGTCTTAGAACTAACCCTGGGCAAAGCACTACGCTACGCTCACGTAGTTTGCGAAGTTTGCGCTACTTCGCACAACGCGAATTGCACGTAGCACAGTGCAAACACGCGTAGCGTAGCGTAGTGCAGCGGTCATTTTGCTTGCTCGCGGTCCTCAACGTCAAGTTGGCGACCGCAAGCAAGCAAAATGACATCCCGGCGAGACTTTTTCTCGCTCGCGATCAGCAACATCAAGTTGCCGATCGCGAGCGTGGAAAATAAACCTCCCGGCGAGATTCTCAACGCGGGAGGTCAGGTTTCTCATTGCGAGTGGTCGCGTATGCTCGCGACCGCCGCGATGAGAAACTACCAGTCCGCGTTGAGAAAGCTGCTGCTCGAGTAAAAATCTACTTGAGCAGCAGTAAAAGACAGCTCGCACTGTGCAAGATGCCGTTTTCAATGATTGCACAGTGCGGACAAGCATCCGGCACTGTGCAATCATTGCGAACAGTGCACTACGCAGTTCGTGTAGTGCTACGCGTAGCTCGCGTAGTGCGAACTGCACTTTGCGTTGCTTCGCGTAGCGCTACTCGCGAACTACGCCCAGGCTTACTTAGAACATGAAAGCAGAAGTTAGTGATATTTCATGGTATTAGAGTAAAGTTGTCCAGTCCTCCAGGCGGTTCTGGCCAGTGTGGATACTGCCAGTGCGCAGGATCCATTTCAGTTCTTCTTTGTTCATTAGTTGCGCGAGATTAGCTCCTCGTGGAGGCAATTTGACACTGCTTATTACTGTCCAGCGTATGTCGTCCTCGGTGTGACCCATGATTTGAAAATGTTCAACTAAGGGTGCACTAGGCGTGTTGCACCGTAGCCTGCTTCTGTGTTGGCAAATCCTTATCCGCACCTTTTGTGTCATCTGCCCGATATAGATCAGATTGCAGGGGCATAGGATGGCATAAATCACGTTGCAAGTATTGCAGTTGGAAAAATCTTTCAGTACACATTTGATGGTGCCAAACACAAATTCTTTACATTCAATCGTAAACTTGCAAACTGTACAATTTCCACATTTAGCATGCCCTGTTAGTGGAGGGAGACCCCAATGGTCGTGTAGTGTCCCTGTACTTGTGGTGCAGGGTAAGGCGGCCCTGACTAGATGGTCTTTGATGTTTTTGCTTTTTCTGAAAGCAAAAAGTGGGCGATCCAGATTTAGGATGCCGGCATTAATGACATTCCAATGTTTGAGTATGCTTTGCGTAATTTGTTAGAGGCTGGTGAAAAAGTAGTTACGCATGCAATGCGGTTTTGAGGCTGTTTGGCTTTTGTCATATTTGAGCCTCAAAACCGCATTGCATGCGTAACTACTTTTTCACCAGCCTCTAACAAATTACGCAAAAGCATACTCAAACATTGGAATGTCATTAATGCCGGCATTCTAAATCTGGATCGCCCACTTTTTGCTTTCAGAAAAAGCAAGAACATCAAAGACCATCTAGTCAGGGCCGCCTTACCCTGCACCACAAGTACAGGGACACTACACGACCATTGGGGTCTCCCTCCACTAACAGGGCATGCTAAATGTGGAAATTGTACAGTTTGCAAGTTTACGATTGAATGTAAAGAATTTGTGTTTGGCACCATCAAATGTGTACTGAAAGATTTTTCCAACTGCAATACTTGCAACGTGATTTATGCCATCCTATGCCCCTGCAATCTGATCTATATCGGGCAGACGACACAAAAGGTGCGGATAAGGATTTGCCAACACAGAAGCAGGCTACGGTGCAACACGCCTAGTGCACCCTTAGTTGAACATTTTCAAATCATGGGTCACACCGAGGACGACATATGCTGGACAGTAATAAGCAGTGTCAAATTGCCTCCACGGGGAGCTAATCTCGCACAACTAATGAACAAAGAAGAACTGAAATGGATCCTGCGCACTGGCAGTATCTACACTGGCTTGAACCGCCTGGAGGACTGGACAACTTTACTGTACTACCATGAAATATCACTAACTTCTGCTTTCATGTTCTAAGACACACCAAGCCCTATTGACTTACTTTAGACTGCACCTCCTTCTGAATTGTCCCGCTATAATTCTAATGTATCTCTGTAATTCGTGTATTCTGTATGCTTTATTTTTACTTATGGTCAAATGTTTAACCTTAACATCTGCTTTCAGGTTCCGTAAATTAATTTATTTATTCTGGTTGCATTAATTTTACTTACGGTCAAATGTTTAACCTTATGGGTTAATTCCCGTGTCTAGCTACCTTCTTCCCCCATCCTCCCTCTCTCTCACGGCCACCGCGTCACCTGTTTCACATGACCAAGGCTTTTAGCCCTCCTTCACTATCCCTGGGAGACTTCCCCATTCCAAGATGGCCACCATGCAACTGCGGTCACATGACCGCGCTGCTCAGCCCATAAGCACCTCCCAAGTCATCCCTCCCCCACCTCCTGGACAGCAGATGCCATTATGCTGCCTTCCCCCAAGTGATCGGTAAGCTCCACGGGACCGCTCCCACACTTCCTTTCCTCATTAGCACTGGCGCTACACCTCTTCATAACTTTCCCTCTCCCCCCTTTTTCCTGATTCCAGGATTTTCAATTGCCGCTCATCCAGATGCCTGCGGCGCCTTTCCCTACGGACCTCCAATTACTGGTTTAATTAACGCGGTCATTAACCCCACCTAATACGAGGTAAGCCTCTGTACTCGCTTACCTCCTGACCGGTTCTCCCCTATCCCAGGTTCTCATCCTCCTCCCCCTCTCTTGCTAGGTTTGGATATCGCTCATGGTCACCATTGGGAAGCTTATCGCTCATCTCGCACTGCTCTGCTCCCTGCTCTTGCCACAAGGTAACCCTCGTTCATTCTCTGTCCCGCCTTTCACTAAGCATCCACTTAAGGCACTTTCACAGCCCTTAAGCAACTCCTTGTTACTTGGTCAGCACACTTCATCGGCACTTATCTTGATAGAAATCATGTTGCTCTCACTTGAATGTGCACCAATGCTACACATCGGTTAGTAGCACATCGCCGTTAATTGCTCGGTATCTGCGCTGATCACAGCTTGCTCCTTGCTTATGGAACCTGGAACCCGGCGTAATTCACTTCATCGGCACTTATTTTGATAGAAATCATGTCGCACTTACTTGAATGTGCACCAATGCTACACATCGTTTAGTAGCACATCGCCGCTAATCGCTTGTTATCTGCGCTGATCACAGCTTGCTCTTTACTTTGGTACCTGGTTACCGGCGTAACTCATAAGTGGCCCGTTGTCAGCTGTCGCATTCACGCGTCTTCTTCTAATATAGCCCTCACTAACTTTTGTCTTCTATCTTGTTTCCCCCTTTCCTTTCCATATCTCTATTTTCGTGTTGTTCTCAATTTAGTTAATTACAGGCAAAATGTTTTCAGGCACTATTTTGCAAGTCCTGATGATGATCCGATATTTATGTTAAGGATCGAAACGCCGTCGACAAAATTGTCAACCTTATACACTGTGATTTATTTGCTACACTATGGGGTCGATTCCGAGCTCGGCCGGAAGGGCACCGAACGATGGTCGGAGCCCTTCCGACCGAATCGGAACGTGCCGCTGGATTCTTTCCGACCGAGCCATTCCGATGGGCTCGGTCGGAAAGGAATCCGACTCGGTTTTCCGGATGGCTTACGACGGGCTAGGAGAGCCCGTCTGCCATCCGGAAATCCTTCAGTACTCCCCCGGCCGCCTCTTCACGACTGAGGGAGTACGATGGCAGTATTTCACTGCCTTTTCGTGTCGGTCTTTCCGGTACGAAAAGGCAGTCGGTAACTGTCTTTGGGGGCCCCCAGTAGGGCCCCCATGGGTGTGAGGCCGCCGAATGGCGGCCTGGGGGCACCTATGGTGCCCCTCTGTTGATCCCTGCACCCGGTGGCAGGCACCTTGGGGTGCCGGCCACAGGGTGCAGGGATGAACTGCACTCTGCTATTCACAATGCAAGCATGCATTCCGCTCGGAATGCATGCTCCCATTGTGCAGTATATGAGCGCGACCGAACAGGGTTCGGTCGCATCGCACTTGCAGGGCCGTAACCGACGACAGCAGGTCGGTCGGTTACGGCTCCTGGACGATGTCGGACGGACCTGAGTCCGTCCGACATCGGAATCGGCCCTTATGTGTAAAGGTGACCTCCTTCAATTGTTGTTTGCTCCATTGTATTGATTAGACACAGAAAACTACATGCTGCCTGAGCCTTCTCTTGTTTTCTTTTTGTGATGTGAGCTCTTTGGATACAGGCTTGTGTCCCACTGTTATTAAATGTTATGTTTTGTACATTTAATATAATTGCATATTAAAATTGCCTTTTTCCGGATGGAATAATGGCTACAATATAGTGCCGATTGGGGCTATATTTATTTGATTTCAAATCATTGTCTACTCAGGGACCGCTGTCTCTTGAAATAAGTTAGTTCCCAAGGTCCCTGACCGATCAACTTGGGTTCCCTTGTACTTTATATATATACTAAGCGCAATCGCATGATTGCAAGGGTCTTGGTTCCTATTCCCCTTTTCTCAAGTGGGTCACTTCCCCGTTCCTTAGCACTTACTTCCTTCATTTTTACACACTTACTCCTTTAGGGCTATGTCAGACCACGCACCACTATACACAGACGACTACATTAGAAAGATCATTGAAGGTCCCTCACTTTTCTCTGACTCTTCGGATACCCCAATAGAGGTTAATACCTCACTTCCAGAGCAACTTGAAAAAGTTAAAACGAAAACCGTCAGATTGCAGTTGATGATACGGATGCTGACCGAATACTTAAAGGCAGACATCATCCCGGCTGGCCTGCAGGTTAGAAATATCCCTGGGGTCTTCACAGAGATTAATAAATACATTACAAACTTCAGCTACATCGGGACCACATGCTCTAGGCATTGGATGGTACTCGGAATTGACACTGCTACAGAGGAACTTAAGAAATTAGCTGATGAATCTAATGAACTAGAAAAGCAAATCAAAGACAGTTGCTCCATTACTGACTGCAAGAAATTGCTAGAGCAAGTGCAGAAGACCGTCGACGAGTTCTATCGTCTTGAAGCAAAATAAGAAATCTGCCAAAAACAAGAAGGCTATCAAATCCTTTACGCCAGAAAGGGCATATCCCTACCTACACAAGGACTTTTACACCAACAGATCTTATATCAACCCACGCAACCCAAGACCTTGGGGACGGTATAACAAACGGAACAATTTAGTTGGTTTTTCTGACACGTCGGCTGACTCGTCAGATAATTCTGATCAAGGAGACGGCCCTAGCACATGGAATATAAGACCAAACGTTCCTTTTTTAGGACACGGTCAACAAGAGCCCCAAAAGATGGGAGGTTTGAAACGACCATATGTTCAGAACCCCCCAGGGGAACGACAAACACGACGAACCCACTACCAATGGTAACTAGCTCAACAGTCAGTACCGTCATGCCAGACAGTCTACTGATGCCCATCTTTAATCTGTCTACATATCAACTCTCTAACGCAGAATCATCACTTCTAAGTAAGGGCCTTTCATTTGTACCCACCACCCATACCAACTTTCTAGACCTCCAGGCAGAAGTACTCAGATTCTTCCGCAAAATCAGGCTTCACAGTTATTTTTTACTTAACCCACGACCTGCCCTCTCACCCAATACACCTCTTAGACCTCCTTCGACATTTTCACCTTTTGCCAACATGATACCAGCAGAAATACTCACTTTTGAGAAATTGGTCCTCAATGATCTGGCCGCAATGGAAAAAGAGCGCCGCTTTATTCCGTATAATATTTCCCTAAAAGAAAAAGCCGCCTTGAAAACATTAAAAATGAATGAACACGTAATCATAAAGCCAGCAGATAAAGGAGGTGGGATAGTGTTGCAAGAACTTGACCTTTATAAAAATGAGATTATAAGACAACTTGAGAACACCGACCACTATTGCAAACTCCCCACAAACCCCACCAGTGAGCTCCAGAAACTGATTCTTCGAGTGACTACTGAAGGCCTAGAACAAGGTTTCTTGAGCAAACTTGAACACCAATTCCTCAATACCAAGTCCCCTCGTACACCAGTAATCTACACTCTCCCTAAAGTACATAAAAACCTAGTTAATCCACCCGGCCGCCCCATTGTGTCGGGTTGTGGTTCCATCATGGAACCTTTGGGAGTATATGTCGACTTCTTTATCAAAGAATTCGTCCCTACTACCACCTGCTATGTTCGCGATAGCGTGGATATGATTAATCTTGTGGAAAACCATCCTTTTGACCCTCTTACTGACATTTTGTGCACTCTCGATGTGGAATCATTGTATACAAACATTCCACAACTTGATTCTATGTTGGTGATTGAAGGCATTCTTAACACACGTCCACGCCCGCATGCTGTACCCACGACCTTCATACTGCAACTCTTAGAGATCTGCCTCACTAAGAATGTCTTTCTTTTTGACAGCCAATACTACCAACAAACAAAGGGTACTTCCATGGGAGCAGTTTTCGCTCCCAATCTGGCCATACTTTACATGGATGCCTTAGAGTCTAACTACATTCTTTCGTCTGTGAATCCCTTCAACACTTTATCACAGTGTGGAGGAGATACATTGATGATATTTTTATGGTTTGGCACGACACGCAAGTCCTTCTTGAACAATTTTTACATTGGCTAAACAACAACTGTGGCGGCCTTAAATTCACACTATCACACAGCAGAACTACCATCCCCTTTCTCGACCTCAACATTTTACATAAAGAGGGATCTTTGATTACCAGCTTGTATAGGAAGCCTACAGAACGTAACACACTGCTCAAATATGACAGTAATCACCCACGAGCACTTAGGGACTCACTTCCCTACTCCCAGTTCCTCTGTATCAGACGAAATTGTTCAATGAAGGAAGACTATTTTACCGAGGCAAAGATCCTTAGTACCAAATTAACCTCAAGGGGGTACCCACGCAGACTTGTACGGAATGCCCTAAAGAGGGCATGATATTGCCCCAGGGACTGTCTACTTGTACCAAAAGCCAAACAGCCTCAAAACCGCATTGCATGCGTAACTACTTTTTCACCAGCCTCTAACAAATTACGCAAAAGCATACTCAAACATTGGAATGTCATTAATGCCGGCATCCTAAATCTGGATCGCCCACTTTTTGCTTTCAGAAAAAGCAAAAACATCAAAGACCATCTAGTCAGGGCCGCCTTACCCTGCACCACAAGTACAGGGACACTACATGACCATTGGGGTCTCCCTCCACTAACAGGGCATGCTAAATGTGGAAATTGTACAGTTTGCAAGTTTACGATTGAATGTAAAGAATTTGTGTTTGGCACCATCAAATGTGTACTGAAAGATTTTTCCAACTGCAATACTTGCAACGTGATTTATGCCATCCTATGCCCCTGCAATCTGATCTATATCGGGCAGACGACACAAAAGGTGCGGATAAGGATTTGCCAACACAGAAGCAGGCTACGGTGCAACACGCCTAGTGCACCCTTAGTTGAACATTTACAAATCATGGGTCACACCGAGGACGACATACGCTGGACAGTAATAAGCAGTGTCAAATTGCCTCCACGAGGAGCTAATCTCACACAACTAATGAACAAAGAAGAACTGAAATGGCTCCTGCGCACTGGCAGTATCCACACTGGCTTGAACCGCCTGGAGGACTGGACAACTTTACTGTAATACCATGAAATATCACTAACTTCTGCTTTCATGTTCTAAGACACACCAAGCCCTATTGACTTACCTTAGACTGCACCTCCTTCTGAATTATCCCGCTATAATTCTAATGTATCTCTGTAATTCGTGTATTCTGTATGCTTTATTTTTACTTATGGTCAAATGTTTAACCTTAACATCTGCTTTCAGGTTCCGTAAATTAATTTATTTATTCTGGTTGCATTAATTTTACTTACGGTCAAATGTTTAACCTTATGGGTTAATTCCCGTGTCTAGCTACCTTCTTCCACCATCCTCCCTCTCTCACGGCCACCGCGTCACCTGTTTCACATGACCAAGGCTTTTAGCCCTCCTTCACTATCCCTGGGAGACTTCCCATTCCAAGATGGCCACCATGCAACTGCGGTCACATGACCACGCTGCTCAGCCCATAAGCACCTCCCAAGTCGTCCCTCCCCCACCTCCTGGACAGCAGATGCCATTATGCTGCCTTCCCCCAAGTGATCGGTAAGCTCCACGGGACTGCTCCCACACTTCCTTTCCTCATTAGCACTAGCGCTACACCTCTTCATAACTTTCCCTCTCCCCCCTTTTTCCTGATTCCAGGATTTTCAATTGCCGCTCATCCAGATGCCTGCCGCGCCTTTCCCTATGGACCTCCAATTACTGGTTTAATTAACGCGGTCATTAACCCCACCTAATACAAGGTAAGCCTCTGTACTCGCTTACCTCCTGACCGGTTCTCCCCTATCCCAGGTTCTCATCCTCCTCCCCCTCTCTTGCTAGGTTTGGACATCGCTCATGGTCACCATTGGGAAGCTTATCGCTCATCTCGCACTGCTCTGCTCCCTGCTCTTGCCACAAGGTAACCCTCGTTCATTCTCTGTCCCGCCTTTCACTAAGCATCCACTTAAGGCACTTTCACAGCCCTTAAGCAACTCCTTGTTACTTGGTCAGCACACTTCATCGGCACTTATCTTGATAGAAATCATGTTGCTCTCACTTGAATGTGCACCAATGCTACACATCGGTTAGTAGCACATCGCCGTTAATTGCTCGTTATCTGCGCTGATCACAGCTTGCTCCTTGCTTATGGAACCTGGAAACCGGCGTAATTCACTTCATCTGCACTTATTTTGATAGAAATCATGTCGCACTTACTTGAATGTGCACCAATGCTACACATCGTTTAGTAGCACATCGCCGCTAATCGCTTGTTATCTGCGCTGATCACAGCTTTCTCTTTGCTTTTGGTACCTGGTTACCGGCGTAACTCATAAGTGGCCCGTTGTCAGCTGTCGCATTCACACGTCTTCTTCTAATATAGCCCTCACTAACTTTTGTCTTCTATCTTGTTTCCCTTTCCTTTCCATATTTCTATTTTCGTGTTGTTCTCAATTTAGTTAATTACAGGCAAAATGTTTTCAGGCACTATTTTGCAAGTCCTGATGATGATCCGATATTTATGTTAAGGATCGAAACGCCGTCAACAAAATTGTCAACCTTATACACTGTGATTTATTTGCTACACTATGTGTAAAGGTGACCTCCTTCAATTGTTGTTTGCTCCATTGTATTGATTAGACACAGACAACTACATGCTGCCTGAGCCTTCTCTTGTTTTCTTTTTGTGATGTGAGCTCTTTGGATACAGGCTTGTGTCCCACTGTTATTAAATTTTATGTTTTGTACATTTAATATAATTGCATATTAAAATTGCCTTTTTCCGGATGGAATAATGGCTACAATATAGTGCCGATTGGGGCTATATTTATTTGATTTCAAATCATTGTCTACTCAGGGACCGCTGTCTCTTGAAATAAGATGTATACCGACATGTGCCACTATCTGACTCTCTTTTTTAGTAGTTCTATAGCTGTCTAACTGTGTATATAAGTGGGTGAATGAATACCACAGTTCCTGTGTTACGGGTTACAGGAGTACGTAGCTATCTAACCAAGTACCTTTCATACTGCTGGATATATAAATGGTTTCTGAGTATATGAGTGAATGTAGAAGTGTGTCCTTTGTTCTGAGAGTAGGTGAGAGAGAGGCTCTATGGGTTGTGAACATGTATAACAGCTCGTTTATGGGTGGTATACTTTATGTACTGGTTGGCATAGGGATCTTGAACAGTATCAGTCAGTTAGTAATACTCAAAAGGACATCTCTCGTTTTTCTAAGCAAAAAACAATGTGCTTTATAGCATACCTACAATATATCTCAGAGGTCTCTTATGTGTACTGAAACATGAGTTTTACACTTGAGAAAGAGCTATTACATGTCTACTGAACCTTGCAGTGAGAGTGCACAGACACATCTGCATTAAAAGATATCACCCATGTTTGAAGTACTATTTCTCTAGAAGGATTGGAAGATAGTGTCATTATTCCCCTATATATCTGAGTGAGTGTAGAACTACACATGTAGTAGTTCCATATAATGTTTAGTGAATGTGCTGGTATGTGATTATCTGTTATGGTACCTGTATGAGTGTCTAATGTGATGGAGCAGGTACATCTATACAATCTCTGTCTACACGCTAACTTTGTGGTTTTAGGAGATTTTAATCTTCATGTGGATGTCCCCAAAAATAAACCACCACAAAAATGTGTGAGTGCCTTGGAAGGCTTTGACATTGAACAACTTGTTAAAGTACCCACCCACATAGCTGATCATACCCTTGATCTTATCTTGGCCAGTTCGCTCCTGGTCAAAGTACAACCGGTGGCCAATCTCATATGGTCTGCCTTAATTCCATTTGAGATTCTAACACCCACCCCTTGTGTCCTGCCTTGCATGACATAAAAGCTGTCCAGACCCTTGCACAAAGTTAATGACATGCTTCTGGCTGATGCCTTTCAGTCTGTCACTTTGGATCAGACCTGAGTCTTAGAACATGACGCCGCTCTTTTCAATGATAGGGTTGAAAAGGCTATTCCTCCAAGAGATTGAAGCCTTCAGCTCCTGTTATATTCCATATAGGTACCCAAATATAGGCTCGGGTAACATCCCAACCTTTCACCTATATGCATCCCTACATTACATACATAACGGGCTGTTAGGACTGACCCTTTACCTAGTTACAGTACTGCTTACAGAACGTGGGGTTTTCCCTGAACACTAGCTTCATACATTATGCATGAAGATCCTTGGATTCTTGGAAGCTTAGCAGGACTACCATCTCCTGCATAATTACTATGTACAATGTTCATTCCCGACGTCATCCTAAGTCCGACAGTGGCACAGCAAGGTAGAACCCCTGGGGATACCTTCGGGTATATAAACATCACATCTTGCTGAGATAGGGAGAGGAGTTCAGGACTCTCATGCCGACACACTGACGCGAGACGCTGAAGCCACTGCATACAGACGCTCCAGCTCGCAGTGGTATGACATCCCTTGCGGGGTGTCCAACCCGAAACCAGGACCGGGCCCCACAGTTTCTCACTTCAGGTAATAGGGGTTGACTTCGTCCTAGAGAGATTCTTGGCTTAACACCTACATACATGCTAGGTACACTTAGGTACATCTAATTAGGGTAGCATCGTAGGAGTACGCGTTTTATTATCATGTATTTTATATACTTACCAGTATTCATAGTTTTAGCAAGATGGGAGGACTATACCATCCTTTTACTTTCCTAGTGCTTCTAATCATCTATATCTGTTACTGGCTAATGATTGTTTCAGCACACCTATTTTACACTAGAATAACGACTGTTCAATAAATACTTATTGAAAACGTCCCTATCGTTTTATTCTGTGTATCTCTCCGAGACTAAGTGAGCACAAGTGACTGAGCGAAAAGTAGTACACTGTTTCCACGGCCCTGAGGGATCAGGGTTGTCATGTTCGATAGTTGCCAAGAACTATTCTCTCCTTGGTAAGAGGGGTTTCTAGTGGCACTGTGAGCTAGCTGGTACATAGGCCAACATACCCGGTGGGGGTGTCTAGAATCAGTTTGACACCAAGCCTGCAGTATATGTTGACCAAACGCGCAGATCCTGTATAGGTTTTATAGGCACTACATGACACTCCTTGGTTCTCCGCTGCTCTCAAACTTCATAAATCTAGTTCTAAGACGCTAGAAAGGTGTTGGAGAACTAATTATGATGAGGAGGCTAAAGTGATTTATCAGTCTGCTTTCAAGAAATGTCATGGAGCAATTCGTATGGCTTGAAAAGCATTTATTGTCCTGTCTATTTCTGAGGCAGAAAACTCTCCTAAAGAACTATTTAAGGTGGTTAGTACCATTCTCACCTCTTTGGTGACAAAAAATACTCTGACTCCCTCTATGGAGCTTTGTGAAGACTTTTCGTATTTTTTTCATAATAAGAATCAAGCTAAATATGGTATTTTTCTGAAACCTTCCTCTACTTATCTGGGTCTTTTTTTCCCACCCTCATCTGCTCCTTTATGTCCTGTTTTGCTCCCATATCCCTTGAAGAATCATCCAAGGAGCTTGTCAAACGTAATTTGTGATCCCCACTTGACCCCTGCCCACCAGCCATTGTCAAAATGGCGGTTTCAGTGCTTAATTCCATTGTGTACGGCCTACTTAGTGAGTCCTTTGCTCAGGCTGTGGTTCCTTCTGGGTGGTGGAAGAAGGCTCTTTTACTCCTCCTACTTAAGAAGCACTCTGCTGATCCTAAGATTTTGTGTAATTGCAGGCCCATCTTGCTCCTCCCTACTATGGCAAAGCTGGTGGAAAAAATGTTAATAGACAGCTTACACTTTTTGGGGAAAAACCATCTTCTTCATGACTCGCAATCAGGTTTTTGCTATGGTTATAGCACTGAGACCGCTCTACTTGAGGTCTGTGAGTATATCAAATTTAATCTTGATGAAACTCCCCGGTTATAGTAATGCTTCTGGATCTTACCGTGGTGTTTGAGATGGCCTCTCATGCTATTTTTTCTTGAGAGGCTGGGAAAGATGGGTAGTACTGATCACGCCCTGTTATGGTTCAAATCTTTAATCAGCTACCATACTCAGGCAGTATTTCTCCCTCTTCTTACCTCTGCAGTAAAACCTTTGGATTGCAGAGTTCCTTAGGGTTCGGCTCTTAGCCCTACCCTTTTTAATGTATATATGTCACCTCTGGCTAATATTGCTGAGTTCTTGGGAGTCTCAATTTCTCCTGGCTTTTCATCAAATTGTTCCCTCCTTGTTCAGTTCTTTTAAGTCCTGTCTTAGATCTGTCATGGACTGGATGAATACCAGTTTTTTAAAGTTGAACTCACACAAAACAGAGATTATTATTTTTGGTAGTAGATCTATCCCTGATCCTAACCTCTGGTGGCCATCAGATATGGGAACTCACCCCTACCCTTCCTCGGTGGTAAGGAACCTTGGGGTCAAATTTGATTCTGAGCTCAATTTTGAGCCTCGGATGAAAGCATTGTCCTGCTCTTGTTTCCTGATCCTGAGATCCTTGAGACGCATGCTACACCTTATTCCCATGGAACATCAAAAAACAATTGTTCATGCTTTGATCACCTCCAAACTGGACTACTCCTACAGTTTGTATCTCGGGCTTCCTATTTTTCTTAGCCATCGTCTTCAGATTATTCAAAACACTGCTGCCTGTTTGATCCTTACAATTCATCCCTGGGGTTTGATATCAAGCCATGTGCGACAGCTTCATTGCCTACAGATAAACAGAAGGATCCAGTTCAAGGCCCTCACTTTCGTCTTCAGAATCTTTCATTTAGAGGGAACCTCTTTATCGTAGGCGTATGTTTAAATTGTGCTTTCAGGCCCGCTCATTGTGTTCTAACAACCTCAAATTGTTTCAGACTCCCCTCATTTATAATTCTAGAAGAGGAGGCCCTTCCTTTGCCTACTTGATGGCTAGACATTGGGATGCTCTTCCGCTACCCTTGAGAAGTTGTCATTCTGAAATAGTTTTCAGAAAAGGACTCAAAAAGCTTCTCTTTGATTCTGCTCCATGCCCTTCCTAACTCTGTTTCCCGTATTTTTACAGTGGGCGATCTTTTCCACTACCGCTGTGACACCTTGTTAGGTAGCTGTGCGCTTTAAAAGTGCATTGTATTGTAAATGTGTACGTAAGTGGCTGCAGAAATACTTCAGTGCCTGTGCTCGGGATCAGAGACCTATGTAGGTGTGACTACAACTACCTTTGAGTCTACTGCATGCATAAGTAGTTTCTGTAGGAAGGTGGAATCTGACTATATGGTTGCCCCCACTTTTTTCCTGGTGTTTTGCTGGTTTATGACTTAGTTGGACTGGGATCCTGCTATTCAGGGCCCCAGTCTATCTGCTTCCTCTATAAAATGGTTTCCATGTGCCTTAGGCACATCTCTGATTGGAATCTGGAGTGCCCTTATAAGTCCCTAGTATATGGTATACTATGTACCCAGGGCATAGGTACCTCAGAGGCCTACCAGGGGTTGCAGCATGTATTGTGCCACCCCTGGAAGGCCATCCAAAATGACACCACAGGTCTGCTACTGCAGCCTGGGTAAGGTGGTGCATGCACCCCTTACTGTGATATAGGCTACCTATATCACTACATACCTACACACATATAAACCTATAAGTCACTCCTATGGCAGGCCTTATCAATCCTGAAGGCAGAGTGCGTGGTTCCTATGTGAGAGGGTGCCCCTGCATGAGCTGGGCCCCTCTGCAGCGTTCGGAGACCCTTCTCTGATGCTGTTTGTAGTGCAGCCCGACAATATACTCTTAAGCGCATTATAACCTCGCGTTAAAAATGCTAACTTTGGGATGGCTGCACGGAAACATGTTGTGTTTGGTGTCAAACATCTTGGAATACTACCCCCCCGCCAGTTCTGGCGGCGGGGGTAGCATTCCACCCTTCTAGAGGGAGAGACATGTACACACCGGTATACCCGGTACTGACTTTCCAGAGCCCTGGCATCACAAAATGGATGCCGCTGCCACAGACACGAGTCTGGCCTCCTGCTGCTGACCGAAACTCCGGCAGGGGAGGCCTGGACAATAGGTTTCCTGTCCCAGGGAGGTGTAACCACCTCCCCAGACAGGATAGTGTGTATTGGGGCTGGGCGGGAGCACTCTCTGGTGCTTTGAAGTCCTGCACTGGGGGCACATTTGGTGTCCCTGTGCATACCCCAGTTCAAACCGGCTCAGGGGCTTCCAGCCCCTGCTCTGGCGTGAAACTGGACAAAGGGAAAGGGGTGTAACCACCCCTCTGCCCTGACCCTCCCTAGGTGGGTCCACAGAGTATGTCCAACCCCCTACCTTAGTATAAGTATGGGACCCCAGTCCTTAGGACTTTAGATTAACCTGGACGAAACTCTGACACAGAATCCTGGACCTTCGACACTCTACTTCAAGATTAGAGGACTGAAGAATCTCCCTTGGGGTCAAGGAGTGACTCCCCTGCTTGGCAGGCACCAAAGAAGCAATTGTCCGGTCTACATCGCTGAAGCTCCCGTCGGACGCCGAAGTCTTTGCATCACCAGAGGTGGATTTCCAGACTTCCCTGAGGCTGCCCTGAGTCCCCAGCAAAGCTGAGGCCCGTAGCTGTCGTGAGTAACGTGGAACCATGACCCCTGGACACCAATTGCATTTGCAAGTGCATCCTCTTCTGGGTCTCCCATGAAGTCGTGATTTGGGCTCCGAGTAGCCCCAGCCTTCAGCACCAATTGCACCGAAGATCACTGGCCTCCACTCCACGAGTGTCCTGTGAGCCAGCTCCACGTGCATCGACTCGAGGCTCCTTTGCGGTCGCTAGTCTGTTGGCTAGTAGGCCCTCCCGAAGGCCAATATTCTTCTGCTTGGGCTCCCTGGTTGCTCCAGGTGTGCCCTGACTTACCCTCGCTGGGTGAGTCCCACAGACCTTGCTGGTCTGCAACATTGTCCTTCTTCCGTTTCCACGAGACTTGCCGTTGCCAAGGCTTGTTGGGTCCAATCCAGTCGCCGACACCCCTGCAATCGACAAACGTCATGGGACAGCTCAAATCCAGCTCCTAGTTGTCGTCGACGCCTCCTGGACCTCGTGGCTGAAGAGTCAAGATGACCATCAACCTACCTGAAGCACTCGACATCGGTGGGCATCTGCTCATCGCCTTCCTGGTCACTGGCTAGTGACCCAGACTCTGTCCCCTCTGCTTTCAGGTTCTTCAGATCTTCGATCCACCTTTGGATCCACCCGAACACTTTCGACTTGGCCGCCAGCAGCACTTTGCAGCAGATCGCCATTGAAAGCGACGACGAAACCCGACCCCGAAAGACACCTATGCACCCGGCTCCCTGGGTGAGGTAACTCGAGTACTCCGGTGCTCCCATGGGTATTGACACTAGAACAGCCTAGTTCTCAAAGGGTTTGCTCCAAGTCCTTCTCTAAGTGTCCCTTTTCTTTTAAATTCAAACCACGACTTTCCCCATAGAAGTTAATGGCGATTCGCGGCTGTGTTCATACACTGCACGCGTCCCCGTGGGTCCCCTGTGTCACTACCTTGGGTGGTTCCTTGTGGTCCAAGCACTTCTACAGGCTCTAGGCCCTGTGTCTAACTCAGTCGTGGTTCTTATACCACTTTATTGGTATATGGTTTGGTACGCCCTAGGGCTCAAACGTGTATTTGTGCTATTACTGTAGATAACTAACTTATAATTTATGTACTTCGAACTCTAGCCTCATAAAGAGACTAGAGGGGTGTGTTTAGCAATAAATACATATATTTTGAATATATACCTGGTGTGGTCCTCTTTCATTTGGTCACTCAAGAGATTATAGACTGGTAAAACAAGCTGCTTTACATTCCTTCAAGACTTAGCCTGAAGGCTGCTCTCCATAGCTACCACTAGGATAGCTTTCAATAAAGGTTGTCTTTAACCTATCTCCAATAAGGGGTTGTTTGGACTGGTGCAAGGTGCCCACTATAATTAGTGGACAGCATATGCCAGGCCAACTTCTCACAGTTTCTAGTAAGTGACTGAATGTATATGCACTTCTGTGGCTGTCTCAGTTGCTTTAGGGGTGGCATACTCTATGTAGTACTTGACATAGGGGCTTGCAAGTGCTTTAGTAGCTTATTCAACTCAAAATGACATATCTCAATCTCTTGAGCACAAAACAGCATTCTTTATGGCATACCTACAGCATATCTTATAAGTGTGTTCTGTGCACTAAATAATGGGTTTGACCCTTGAGAAAGACCTATAACATGACAAGTGAAGCTTGCAGTGAGACAGCACAGACAGGGTCTGCATTAGTAGCCATCACTTATTTTTAAAGGACTATTTCTATACATGATTGAGAAGGGCTGTCAGTACTTGCCTAAATATCTCAGAGAGTGTAGGAGTACACCTCTATCAGTGTCATGAGATGTTTAAGTAAATGTGCTGGTATGTAACTGCCTGTTATATTACCTCTATGGCTGTCTAAATCTGTATGTAAGTGGTGGCACAAATACGTCAGTGCCTCTGTTAAGGAATATAGAGCTATATAGGTGTCACTGCAACTCCCTCTGAGTCTGCTTCATGCATAAATAGTTTCTAGAGAGTGACTAAATGTATATGTCCTTCTGTAGCTGTCTCTGTAACTGAAAGAAATGCTCCATGCTTTTGTCAACATATATGTCAATTGTTTTGCAAGTGGCATACTCTATGTAGTACTTGGCATAGAGGCCTTCAAGTGCACAAGTAACTTATTGAACTCAAAACTACATCTCTCAATCTCTTAAGCACAAAATATCATTCTTTATTGCATACCTTCAGCATATGTTAGAAGTGTATTATGTGCACTAAAACGTTGGTTTGATACTTGAGAAAGACATATAACATGTCAAGTGAAGCTTGGAGTAAGAATGCACAGACAGGGTCTGCACTAGTGACCATCACCCATGATTCACAAGCTGTTTCCCTGTATGCTTCAGAAGGTTGTGTCAGTACTTTCCTACATATATAAGTGAGTGTGGCAGTACACCTGTATGAGTGCCATAAGATGCTTAAGTAAAAGTGCTGGCAGGTGGCTGTGTGTCTTAGTAGCTTAATGGCTGTCTAAATGTGAATGTATGTGGGTGTCCAAATACTTCAATGCCTCTGTAAGGGAAATGAGAGCTATAAACGTGTGACTGCAACTACATTTGAGTATGCTGCAGACATAAGTCATTTCTAGTAAGTGATTGAATGTATATGTGCTTCTGTAGCTGTCTGATTAGGTTGCAGAGAGGGTCTATGCTTTTGTGAACATGTATATCAGTTGCTTTAGGGGTGCATACTCTATGTAGTACTTCAAATAGGGGCCTATAAGTGCTCAAGTAACTTATTCAACTAAAAGAAAAAGCATGGAACGACCTAATAGAGGCATCTGAACAAAAGGATTGCACCCGCTTTTGGAGGGTCATTAATAACCCATGTTTTAAAGATCTAAACAAACCAGGGCTAAGTCATAATATCTTACCAGAGCAATGGCAGGCTCATTTTGAGGGAGTTTATAATCAACCGGACAGAGAGGAACAATCACAGGAATCTAATCCTTATTATAGAGCTGATCCCATTATCTTCACTTTAGACGAGAACAGACTGGGAATTGAGGGACTCTCACGGAATAAGGTGCTGGGACCAGATGGGATCCTGCCTGACCTTTTCCGTTGTAATACAGAGATATGGGCCCCCCTCCTGGTTAGGGTTCTAAAAGTGACAGTAGCAACAGCAAAGTCCGCTTCATGGTCTACAGCCACCATTGTACCAATTTGTAAGAAGGGAGATAGGGACAGTCCACATTGTTACCGTCCCATATCCCTTATTGATGTGACAGTGAAGGTCCTGGGTCGGGTCCTATTGAATAGGTTGTCTGATTGGGCAGAGACTAATCAAGTAATATCGGATGTACAATATGGATTCCATGCTGGGAAATCCACCTAGGATCAATGACTATATCTCTACCTCATAATTGCAAAATGTACAATAGCCAAACCAGGGGCGCTGTATTTAGGGTTTATGGATTTCAGTGCGGTCTTTGACCAAGTGAATCGTGGTAAACTCTAGAAACTGCTAGGAGAGCTCGTGGTGGACCCGGCAATAACTAACACCCTAATGGCCCTACATTTCAACACCACAGCAGTAGTCAGATATACACAGGAGGGGAAGACTAATGATAATTTTAATTGTTCCAGTGGGGTCAGACAGGGTTGTATATTAACGTCGGTCTTGTTCACACTATATATTAATGGTCTTGAGTCTGCCATGACGGTCTTACAGGCTGACACACCGAGGATAGGCACAAGATCGGTCCCCGTGTTGTTATACCTGGATGACGCGGTACTCCTTGCACGTACCCCAAAGGGCTTTCAGCGTCTACTTGATGGGTTTGTAACTTTTATGGAGGCGATGGATTTGTCACCTAATTTAAGTAAATCCTATGTAATGGAAATTGGAAAACAGAGCAAGATGCCCTATACATACAAAGTAGGTACACATAGTTTAGGGAAAGTACCGGCCTTTTCTTATCTGGGTATTTTATTCGACGAGAAAATGAGTTTTAAACACTTAGGGGTCGATTCCGATTCGGGCCGGAAATTTCACCGACCGAGCCGGACCCGGAGAGATTTCCGACCGAATCGGACCCGTGCAGTCCGACCGAACGAGTACGATGCGTCCGTATGTTATCGGACTCGAGTCGGTCGGACTCCCATTGATGTCAATGGGAGCCGGTCGTACAACGCGTACGCGGGCTCCCATTGACTCAATGGGTGCGAGTCGGACAAGGGCGCCCCTACAGCGGGTACGCGGCGAGCGATTCGCGCCGTACACGCATAGGTAGGGGGACCCATGGGTCCCCCCTGTGTGCGACTCGCGCGGCTACGCGCACAGGGGGTCCGACACGGACCCCCAAAGTACGGCTCCGACAGCTCTTACGAGCCGGAGTGCGCGGCTCGGTCGGACTGCACCGCGGCGCGCATCGTACTTACCCGGCCGGGAAACGTCTCCATTGCGCGGTGCGAGTCGAGTCCGAGCGAGTCGGTCGGAGCGGTTCGAGCCGGGAGCGAAGTCGGTCGGAGCGGTCGGGACGCCCGGACGAGTCGGTCGGCGATTTCGCATCGTACTCGCTCGGCCGGACCCGCGTACGGTTCGGTCGGGAAACAGGGCTCCGAATCGGATCCGGTAAAGCCGAATCCGATTCGGAGCACTACCGGCCGAGATCGGAATCGGCCCCTTAATAGAGGAGAAGTGTTTAGAAATGACAAGGTCCACTGGAGCAATCGCAAACTATGCTCATAGATTAGGCAACTGGTCACCGGGGACAATTTTAAAGTTATACAACTCTTTGTGTATCTCCAAAGTTTTATATGATAGTGAGGTATGGGGATACAAGGTGGCTAATAAAATACAAACTGTAGAAAAAAAATATTTTAGGCGGATCTTGAAAGTCCCTCACTGTACCCCTGTGTTTTCTGTATTGAGGAATTGGGGTCCAAGCACATTTTGGATATGTTGGTGGTTAGACCCCTCCTGTGTTGGGTGAAGATCTGGTCCAACTAGGAGGCTGGTTTCAACAGGCTGGTAATCCAAAACTGCCTTTCCCTGGACCACGCATTAAAAATCTGGTGGTTAAAATATGTAAAGACACCCTCACCGCATTAGGACGAGAAGATCTGTTTAGTAGTCATGATAAGGTGGAATCTCAAGAAAAGGCGATCATTAAAGACTTGGGGGCATATTATCAAGGCGGCGTTAAAGAATTATCGCCGCTTTAGCGTCCGTTTTCGGACGAAAAGCGGCGATAATTTTATCGCCTAATTAACAAGGACACACTAGCGCGTGATTCCTTGAATTAGCGTCCATTTTCTGCACGCCTCCCATCGCATCGCTAATGAGATGCAAAGGAGGCGTGCTTGTGAAAACAGCATGGGGAAATATCGCTAACCCAGGTATCGCCATATTAACAACGTGGGTTAGCGATATTTTAAATCGCGTTAAGTATGCCTTAACGCAGGAATTTAACGTCTGCTAAATTCCTGACTAAGGCATACCTAACATGGGGGTGGATTGTGTGGCTAAGACCACAGGCCCTATTCACAAGATTATCGCCGCTTTTCCATGGAACATCGCTGAAAAACCAGCGATGTTCCATGGAAAACACCGCTATCACTGGAAAATTATCGCCTTTGCGCTAAGCGTTGTTAATACAGCGCTAGCATGGCGATCATTTTCAGCGATAGCCAGCGATACTATTCCCCACGCTAAGAGCGGTCAGCGATAATTATCGCTGCTGCTTGATAATATGCCCCTTGTTTCTTAAACATGTCACTGCACACTGTGAGGACAAGGAGTTCAGGAAACCCACGGTCAGAGAACTCATTTTAGTAAAATCGGTGCAGGGCATGGAACCTTACTTATCCCTGATAGCAAGTGCGCAAGACAGATTTTTAATTGCCCGTTTTAGACTGAATTAATTTCACCATTTACTAGCTTCACCCCCTGGCTTTGCGGTGCATGCAGATCACTGAGGACCCTGTGGCTGCGACAATAGGTCTCCACACGACACCCTACATTTTGTCCTCCTCTGCACATATTATTCCTATCGTAGACATGTGTTTCTCAAGGGGCTTGTAAAAAAGCTCAGATTTAGGCAGGCACGCATTGCCTTACTGTTTTTACAACTTGCACCTGATGTTTTTACACTGTTCTATGTTTCTAATTTTTTAAGATTGGCTTTAAGGACAAGAACCACTAGAGGTGATGGAGGGTCAGAAGAGTATTTGTAATTTTGTACTGTGGTAGGCTGCCATAAATGTTTTGAACAGTGGGTTACTTTTTAGGATTATGTGTAGTTTTCTTATGCCATTTAAATGTAAAATCATGATTTTATTGATCACATTTTTAATTTAACTTAAGAATGGGTTGTTGGAAATGTTATGAATTTAAGACACCTGAGTGGATTACAATACATCATAGACTCCGTGTTGTCTCATCCTGTATATCTGGTGGCTTTTACAGAAAATGCTCACACTTGATATTTGTGTATTTTAAATTGTCTCTTTTATGGTCATAATGTTTTATGCCGACTAAAGATTATTATTATTAACTCAAAAGGACATCTGTCAATTTCTTAAGCAGAAAACAGCATCCTTTATGGTATATATACAGCATAGCTTAGAAGTGTGTTATGTGCACTAAATCATGGGTTTGACACTCCAGAAACACCTATAACATGCCAAGTGAAACTTACAGTGACAGTGCACTGACAAGGGCTGCACTAGTAGCCATCACCCATTTTGAAATACTATTTCTCTGCATGGTTGAGAAGATTGTGTCAGTACTTGCCTACATATCTGAGAGAGTGAAGAAGTACACCTCTATCAGTGCCATGAGATGTTTAAGTAAGTGTGCTGGTATGTAACTGCCTGCTGTTATACCTCTATGGCTGTCTAAATGTGTATGTATGTGGCTACAGAAATACTTCAGTGCCTGTGTTAGACAATACAAAGCTACATAGGTGTGACTGCAACTACCTTTGAGTCTGCTGCATGTATTAATAGTTTCTAGTGAGTGACTGAATCTATACGTGTTTCTGTAGTTGTCTCAATAGCCGAAACAGAGGCTTTATGCTTTTATGAACATGTATGCCAGTTGCCTTAGGGATGGCATACCCTATGTAATACTTGGCATAGGGGCATGCAAGTGCAAAAGTAACTTAGTGAACTGAAAAGAACATCTCTCATCTTTTAAGCACAAAACAGCATGCTTTATAGCACACCTACAGCATCTCTCACATGTAACTTGTGCATACTGAAACTTGGCTGTAAGACCTGACAAACAACTTTTACATGGCAAATCAAGCTACAAGTGAAGGTGCACATACAGGACCTGTACTACCAATCATCATCCATGTTTGAAAGAGTATTTCTCTACATGAATGAGAAGGTTGTGTCAGTACTTGACAGCATATCTGACAAATTGTACACCGGTAGCATACAAGTAAATGTGCTGGTATGTGACTGTCTAATTTAGTATCTCTATGACTCTAAATATCTATGTAAGTGGCTATAAACAAACACGTCAGTGCCTGTTTTACAGAAAAGAGAGCAATACAGATGTGACTACAACGATGTTTGAATCTGCTGCATGCACAAATAGTTTCTAGGTAAGTGACTGAATGTATTTATGCTTCAGTAGCTGTCTGACAAAGCAGTGTAACAGAACTACAACACCCAGAATTCAAAGAAAAATACTATTTGAGAACAGCACATCATATATAAACATGTATATATTTCCACATCATCTAATGCCTTACTAACTAAAAGTTTAACTCTTAATCTATAGTTGTTTTTCTACCAATTACACTATGTAGTAAGGAGCAAATGTACAGCATACTAATTGAAAGCAGCAGATTGTGAACAAACTTCTCACACACCTAGTCTGTAAATCAGACAAACTGTCACAATCTCATACCCTCATAAACCATCTTACTCTCCTATAATTAAACATACAAAGCCACTCACAAAACCACTCATACCTTACCTCATATGGTTTCAATATTTTATCCAAAATATTTGATACGCTTCTATAACATTCTCACATACACATATACCTTTTCAAGAATTTTTTCTCCAAATTAAATGTAATTCACATTCCTAAAAATTGAGTTTGTTGATCAAATACTATTTTTGGGGCTTATCAGATGGATACAATACTGTCAGGAAATGTAAAAACTAAGCATAAGAATGACACACCACTCTCACACAAAGCAACTATTAATTGCAGCATTTTCAACTTTGCACCCTCTGATAGCAATTAAAAGCATATCTTTAATTTTTCTATTTTGTCGCTCCATTCCTGAATGGTTAGTATGTGTTTAGCCTTTCATGCACTTTTATAAAGAAGCCCAATATGCGTGGGGGGGGAGTTGCACACTTCCGGCATTGGGCTATACTTAGGCTACATTTAGTTGATTACATATATACAACAGGTGGATAAGCTTTAAGATCCGCACATCTATAAGTCAGCATTATTGTCATACAACATTCAATTTTTAACATGTCAAAGTACAAGGGTGCTCTCGTGGCGCCGTATTACCCACCCACCTTGGGTAAAAATCTGCTAGACCTGCATCCGCAGTCTAGACCCAAATGTAAACCAAATAAATTTTAACAAATACATTTTGATATATATTATTTTTATATGTAATTTGCAGCCTTGAGAAAGTCCAGGAGGACGAAACGCGCGTCGGCTGCCTTTGTTTTGTCTGCAATGGAATAAACTTAAATGACCAGACATATCTACAGCTGTGAATCACTCTTTGGAAAGTTACAAATGGAACTCTATTAACTTGTTGCGTTTTCTGTGTTTTATGACTGTCTGAAGATAAAAGTAACTGTTTTGGTGTGCTTCGGTGCATTTGGTTTACATTTAGTTGATATTTGTACTACATTTGGGCTCTTTTCTCTCTCGTGGCCATCTTGGGAGACTCTTGTTATGAAGCTCCCTAATCTCCTCACTTACTGCAATATCCTCATTAAAAAATGCTTTCAGTTTTCCACTTCGATTCCATCAAGATGGCGGTCAGATGTGCCACACTTTTGGCATTCATTCAGAATGTTAGCACTCTAGTTGCTCATCAGAACACTGTAGTAAGTTACTGATCATCAGGAGTTACCTGGCAGTCTGCTGCTGGTGCTGAAAGTGCATGTTTCAGTCTACATGTCAGAAAATGTTAATGAAATAGAAGAGGAAGATATTTGAGAACTCACGTATAAGGTGTCCTAATTTTTCTTTCTACAGCACTAAACATAATTTCTATGACAAAATGAAACCCCTCGTTGTGTTCCTTTCTAAATTAAATATTTTAAGTTTTACGAATTTTGATTCAATCAAGATGGCTTCAGGTGTGCCTCACTTTTTTCATACATAAGACTGTTAGTTTTCGATTTGTTCTTTAGAACACTCTGGAAGGCTGCAGTAGAACACAAGGAAATCAACTGACAGGCTGCTCCTGTTGTAAGTACATGTTTTACTGAGTATGTCAGACTTCATTCTCGTATGGCTGAGAAACATAGTGTGAATTAACAGAAAATATGCTATTATTTTAGCTTAAGGGGCACCTTCTATAACCTCTATGGAAAAATCATGAGAAAACTGTTTCTCTCAAACATGATTCTTAAAGTTCCAGCAGAAGGCTTTTTCACTGGGTGAAATCACCTTACCAACAAATGATTTATATAGTAACAAAAATCTGTTCTCACCCTTTATACGTTCTCTTTTTTGTGACCCTCAAAACCTGTCATTCACTACAATGTATTTTAGTGGGGTGCTATCATGTAAATTGGTCCCAAGATGACTGCCATAACTTTTTGGTTGAAATGCTGACAGCCAATCAGATCTCACCATGAGATGTGTGCGTAGGCTCCGCCCATATATCCTTATTTGCTTTACCTTACATTTCTCAAAACTACTGAATGGATTTATACTGGATAGCTGAAAGCGTGATCTGCTAATCAAAATCTACCTCCCTGCCGAATTTGGTGTCATTTCGTCCAGGGGTTCAGGCTGTAGTCATGTTCAAAACTCTTATGGAAATTAACATGGGAAACCATATTTTCTACCCATCTTTTTCTCGGCCCCCTCTTGACGGATCACCCTGAAACTTTAGATGTTCAACAAAACTCAATATGAAACTTTTGTTTGTTAATTTCATGAAGATTCGTTCAACGGCACCAAAGATATAGGCAAGTCAAAAATAGCTTTTCTATAAAAACATGATCCTAACTATAACTACCTACTGGCAACCACCAGCAGGCTCTATGGCGGTTCAGCCAAGATACAAACGGCAGAGACCCTCCGTATTAATCCTCACAATTTTACTAAATGAATTTGTAAAAACTCAGGTCGCAGTCACAGGTAGATTGTAGTTCCTTTTATTCCTTCTCCATAAACAAATTCACAACCAAAATGTGAGGACATAAATATATATATATTCACTGAAAAAATCATAGGTTTCAGGGACGTTATAGTTAGAAATTAGCATTTAAAAAACCTTAGAAACTCACTGAAAAAACCATAGGTTTCAGGGATGTTCTAGTTAGTTGGACATTTCATTCATACAAAACCAGAGAAATTCGGCCGTTATAGTTAGTTGAGCTAACTCTAACTCGCGTCCCCGCAATGCACTGCTGATGACGTCAGATATTACATCATTCATGACATGGTCAGTGACATCACTGATGACATCACTAATGACATCTTAAATGACATCACTGATGACATCATCCAGTGACTGTGTGTTTCTGTAAAGTTTAAATATGTTTTATATATATATATATATATATATGCCAAGGTGTATTGAAGAATGAGTGGGTGTATAAGTGTCTGAATGGATGAATTAGTAGGTGCGTGACTGACTGTATAAGTGAGAGATTAAACATGCCTTACTGAATGCATGCGTTAGTGACTAATCTGTGTGAATGTCTGTATCAGTCTGTCAGTTGGTGTGTAAGCGGCTGCCTGTGTTGGTGAGCAGCTACATGAGTGTCTATATGGGTTATTGATTAGTTGTCTGAGTATCTGTATGGGTGCCTGAGTGTCTGTGTGGGTGGGTGGGGGTGTGTGACTCTGTGCATAGATGTGTGAGTGGGTGATTCACTGGGTGTATGGGTTCAAGAGTGCATCAGTGAGGGGCTGTATGGGTGGGTGAGTATGTGTATGGGTGTGTTGGTTAGTGAATGGATATCTCAGTGGTACATGTGTGAGTAACTATATATGTAAAAGGCAGTATATGTGAGTGTTGGAGTATATAAATGACTATATGTGAGAATGAGTGATTGTGAGAGTGGCTGTATGGATGAGTGTGTGCTTGTATCAGTGATTGTATAAGAGAGTAAGTATGTGTTAGTATCTGTATGAATAAGTGAGGTGGTGTGTGTATAACTGTATAGGTGAGTAAATGGGAGTGTGACTAATTCTTTGCATGACTGACTAGGTGTGTGAGTGACTCTATGGATGAGTGGCGGTGTGTGAGTGTCTGTATAGGTGTATGTAAGTATGTGTTAGTATCTGTATGAATAAGTGAGGTGGTGTGTGTATAACTGTATAGGTGAGTAAATGGGAGTGTGACTAATTCTTTGCATGACTGACTAGGTGTGTGAGTGACTCTATGGATGAGTGGCAGTGTGTGAGTGTCTGTATAGGTGTATGAGTGCATATGATAGTGCTGTATTGATGAGTGACTGCATGTATGAGTGACTGTATGGGTGAATGAGTGGATGTGTGTGTAGACCTAGGAATCAGTGAGAGGGTATGTAGTAACTGGTATTGGTGTGTCTATGGTTTCAAAAATGGTAGTCTGTATTTTAGAGTGGGTGTATCAAAGGTTATATTTGGGTATGAGGAGGTGCATCAGATTATCATGTGGATGATGCCATCAGTGATGTCATCAGTGATGTCACTGACCATGTCATGAATGATGTAATATCTGATGTCATCAGCAGTGTATTGCGGGAGCGCGAGTTATAGTTAGCTCAACTAACTTTAATGGCCGAATTTCTCTGGTTTTGTACAAGTGAAATGTCCAACTAACTATAATGTCACTGAAACCCGTGGTTTTTCAGTGAATTTCTAAGGTTTTTTAAATGCTAATTTCTAACTATAACGTCCCTGAAACCTATGTTTTTTTCAGTGAATTTCAAAGGTTTTTTAAATGCTAATTTCTAACTATGCCTACAGAGGTAGGACATGTGCAGAAAGAGGAAGAAAAGCGCAGAAAGAAGCAAGAGAAATTCAGAAAGAGGCAACAGAAGTCCAGAAAGACGAAGAAAGGTGCAGAAAGAAGCAAGAGATATGCAGAAGAACCAACAGAGGTGCAGAAAGAGGCCTTGTTAAAAAGTCATCCTGTGACCCCAACTTTATGCTGACTGATACTGGTGGTAACTGACTCTGACTAACCAGGCCCGGAGCCAGTGCTATGCTGAAAGACACTTAGAATACAGTGAAAACACCTACATACACTAGGGTACACCATGGGTTGGGGTACCACTGTGATTGGCATCACCTCCCCTGTAAGGCCCTAGTACATAATAGGGCAGGGGGATTAAAACTACCTCTAAGACAGAGGTGCAGAAAGAGGCAAAACAAGTGCAGAAAGAAGCAACAGAGGTGCCGAAACAGGCAAGAGAGGTGCAGAAAGAAGGAAGAGAAGTGCAGAAAGAGGCAAGAGAATTGCTGGAAAAAGCAACAGAGGTGTAGAAAGAAGCAAAATAAGTGCAGAAAGAGGCAAGTGAGGTGCAGAAAGAAGCAAAAGCAGTGCAGAAAGAACCAACAGAGGTGCAAAAAGAGGCAAGAGGGGTGCAGACAAAGGTAGGCGAGGTGCACAAAGAGGAAAGAGAGGTACAGAAAGAGGCAGGAGGGGTTCAGAAAGAAGGAAGAGAAGTTCAGAAAGAAGCAACAGAGGTGCTGAAAGAGGAGCGAAGGGTGCAGAAAGAGCAAGAGAAGTGCAGAAAGAACCAACAGAGGTACAGAAAGAGGCAAGAGAGGTGCAGAAACAGTCAGGAAAGGTGCAGAAAGAGGGAACAGGGGTGCAGAAAGAGGCAAGAGAAGTGCAGAAACAAGCAAGAGAAGTGCAAAAGAGGCAAGTGAGGTGCAGAAAGAGGCAAGAGCAGTGCAGAAAGAACCAACAGAGGTGCAAAAAGAAGCAAGGGCGGTACAGAAAAAGGTAGAAGAGGTACACAAAGAGGCAAGAGAGGTACAGAAAGAGGCAGGAGGGATGCAGAAAGAAGGAAGAGAAGTGCAGAAAGAGGCAAAAGAATTGCTCAAAGAAGCAACAGAGGTGTAGAAAGAAGCATTAGAAGTGCAGAAAGAGGCAAGTGAGGTGCAGAAAGAAGCAAGAGCAGTGCAGAAAGAACCAACAGAGGTGCTGTAAGAGGCAAGAGGAGTGCAGAAAGAGGTAGGACAGGTGCACATAGAGGCAAGAGAGGTACAGAAAGAGGCAGGAGGGGTGCAGAAAGAAGGAAGAGAAGTGCAGAAAGAGGCAAAATAATTGCTCAAAGAAGCAACAGAGGTGTAGAAAGAAGCATTAGCAGTGCAGAAAGAGGCAAGTGAGGTGCAGAAAGAAGCAAGAGCAGTGCAGAAAGTACCAACAGAGGTGCAAAAAGAGGCAAAAGGGGTGCAGAAAGAGTTGGAGAGGTGCACAAAGAGGCAAGAAAGGTACAGAAAGAGGCAGGAGGGGTACAGAAAGAAGGAAGAGAAGTGCAGAAAGAGGCAAGAGAATTGCTGAAAGAAGCAACAGAGGTGTAGAAAGAAGCAAGAGAAGTGCAGAAAGAGGCAAATGAGGTGCAGAAAGAGCAAGAGAAGTGCAGAAAGAACCAACAGAGGTACATAAAGAGGCAAGAGAGGTGCAGAAACAGTCAGGAAAGGTGCAGAAAGAGGGAACAGGGGTGCAGAAAGAGGCAAGAGAAGTGCAGAAACAAGCAAGAGAAGTGCAAAAGAGGCAAGTGAGGTGCAGAAAGAGGCAAGAGCAGTGCAGAAAGAACCAACAGAGGTGCAAAAAGAAGTAAGGGCGGTACAGAAAAAGGTAGAAGAGGTACACAAAGAGGCAAGAGAGGTACAGAAAGAGGCAGGAGGGATGCAGAAAGAAGGAAGAGAAGTGCAGAAAGAGGCAAAAGAATTGCTCAAAGAAGCAACAGAGGTGTAGAAAGAAGCATTAGAAGTGCAGAAAGAGGCAAGTGAGGTGCAGAAAGAAGCAAGAGCAGTGCAGAAAGAACCAACAGAGGTGCTGTAAGAGGCAAGAGGAGTGCAGAAAGAGGTAGGACAGGTGCACATAGAGGCAAGAGAGGTACAGAAAGAGGCAGGAGGGGTGCAGAAAGAAGGAAGAGAAGTGCAGAAAGAGGCAAAATAATTGCTCAAAGAAGCAACAGAGGTGTAGAAAGAAGCATTAGCAGTGCAGAAAGAGGCAAGTGAGGTGCAGAAAGAAGCAAGAGCAGAGCAGAAAGAACCAACAGAGGTGCAAAAAGAGGCAAGAGGGGTGCAGAAAGAGGTAGGAGAGGTGCACAAAGAGGCAAGAGAGGTACAGAAAGAGGCAGCAGGGGTACAGAAAATAGGAAGAGATGTGCAGAAAGAGGCAAGAGAATTGTTGAGAGAAGCAACAGATGTGTAGAAAGAAGCAAGAGAAGTGCAGAAAGAGGCAAATGATGTGCAGAAAGAAGCAAGAGCAGTGAAGAAAGAACCAACAGAGGTGAAAAAAGAGGCAAAAGGGGTGCAGAAAGAGTTGGAGAGGTGCACAAAGAGGCAAGAAAGGTACAGAAAGAGGCAGGAGGGGTACAGAAAGAAGGAAGAGAAGTGCAGAAAGAGGCAAATGAGGTGCAGAAAGAATCAAGAGCAGTGCAGAAAGACCCAACAGAGGTGCAAAAAGAGGCAATAAGGGTGCATAAAGAGGTAGGAGAGGTGCACAAAGAGGCAAGAAATGTACAGAAAGAGGCAGGAGTGGTGCAGAAAGAAGGAAGAGGAGTGCAGAAAGAAGCAACAGAGGTGCTGAAAGTGGCACGAAGGGTGCAGAAAGAGCAAGAGAAGTGCAGAAAGAACCAACAGAGGTACAGAAAAAGGCAAGAGAGGTGCAGAAACAGGTAGGAAATGTGCAGAAAGAGGGAAAAGGGGTGCAGCAAGAGGGAAAAGGGGTGCAGAAAGAGGCAAGAGAATTGCAGAAACAAGCAAGAGAAGTGCAGAAAGAGGCAAGAGAATTGCTGAATGAAGCAACAGAGGTGTAGAAAGAAGCAAGAGAAGTGCAGAAGGAGGTAAGTGAGGTGCAGAAAGTAGCAAGAGCAGTGCAGAAAGAACCAACAGAGGTGCAAAAAGAGGGAAGAGGGGTGCAGGAAGAGGTAGGAGAGGTACACAAAGAGGCAAGAAAGGTACAGAAAGAGGCAGGAGGGGTACAGAAAGAAGGAAGAAAAGTGCAGAAAGAGGCAAGAGAATTGCTGAAAGAAGCAACAGAGGTATAGAAAGAAGCAAGAGAAGTGCAGAAAGAGGCAAGAGAATTGCTGAAAGACGCAACAGAAGTGTAGAAAGAAGCAAGAGAAGTGCAGAAAGAGGCAAATGAGGTGCAGAAAGAATCAAGACCAGTGCAGAAAGACCCAACAGAGGTGCAAAAAGAGGCAATAGGGGTGCAGAAAGAGGTAGGAGAGGTGCACAAAGAGGCAAGAAAAGTACAGAAAGAGGCAGGAGGGGGACAAAAAGAAGCTAGAGAACTGCAGAAAGAGACAAGAGAATTGCTGAAAGAAGCAACAGAGGTATAGAAAGAAGCAAGAGAAGTGCAGAAAGAGGCAAGAGAGGTACAGAAAGAGGCAAGAGAGGGACACAAAGAGGCAAGGGAAATGCAGAAACAGGCAAGAGAAATGGACAAAGAGGCAAGAGAGGTACAGAAAGAGGCAAAAGAGGTATAGAAAGAAGCAACAGAAGTTCATAAAGAGGCAGGAGCGGTGCAGAAAGAAGCAAGTGAGGTGCAGAAAGAGGCAACAGAGGTGCAGAAAGACGCAAGAGAGGTGCAAAAACAAGCAAGAGAAGTGCTGAAAGAGGCAAGCGAATTGCTGAAAGAAGCAACAGAGGTGTAGAAAGAAGCAAGAGAAGTGCAGAAAGAGGCAAGTGAGTTGTAGAAATAAGCAAGAGCAGTGCAGAAAAAACCAACAGAGGTGCAAAAAGAGGCAAGAGCAGTGCAGAAAGAGGTAGGAGAGGTGCACAAAGAGGCAAGAGAGGTACAGAAAGACGCAGGAGGGGTGCAGAAAGAAGGAAGAGTAGTGCAGAAAGAGGCAAGAGAATTGCTGAAAGAAGCAACAGAAGTGTACAAAGAAGCAATAGAAGTACAGAAAGAGGCAAGAGAGGTGCAGAAAGAAACAAGAGCAGTGCAGAAAGAACCAACAGAGGTGCAAAAAGAGGCAAGAGGGGTGCAGAAAATGGTAGGAGAGGTGCACAAAGAGGTAAAAGAGGTACAGAAAGAGGCAGGAGGGGTGCAGGAAAAAGGAAGAGAAGTGCAGAAAGAAGCAACAGAGGTGCTGAAAGAGGCGTGAAGGGTGCTGAAAGAGCAAGAGAAGTGCATAAAAAAGCAACAAAGGTACAGAAAGAGACAAGAGAGGTGCATAAACAGGCAGGAAAGGTGAAGTAAGAGGGAACAGGGGTGCAGAATGAGGCAAGAGAGGTGCAGAAAGAGAAAAGAGGAAGGCAGAAAGAGGCAAGAGGGGTGCAGAAAGAAGCAAGAGCAGTGCAGAATGAACCAACAGAGGAGCAAAAAGAGGCAAGAGGAGTGCAGAAAGAGGTAGGCGAGGTGCACAAAGAGGCAAGAGAGGTACAGAAAGAAGCAGGAGGGGTGCATAAAGAAGGAGAAGTACAGAAAGAGGCAAAAGAATTGCTGAAAGAAGCAACAGAGGTGTAGAAAGAAGCAACAGAAGTGCAGAAACATGCAAGTGAGGTACAGAAAGAAGCAAGAGCAGTGCAGAAAGAACCAACAGAGGTGCAAAAAGAAGCAAGAGCGGTACAGAAAAAGGTAGAAGAGGTGCACAAAGAGGCTAGAGAGGTACAGAAAGAGGCAGGAGGGGTGCAGAAAGAAGGAAGAGAACTGCAGAAAGAAGCAACAGAGGTGCTGAAAGAGGCATGAGGAGTGCAGAAAGAGGTAGGAGAGGTGCACAAAGAGGCAAGAGAGGTACAGAAAGAGGCAGCAGGGGTACAGAAAATAGGAAGAGAAGTGCAGAAAGAGGCAAAAGAATTGCTGAAAGAAGCAACAGAGGTGTAGAAAGAAGCAAGAGAAGTGCAGAAAGAAGCAAGTGAGGTGCAGAAAGAAGCCAGAGCAGTGCAGAAAGAACCAACAGAGGTGCAAAAAGAGGCAAGAGGGGTGCAGAAAGAGGTAGGAGAGGTGCACAAAGAGGCAAGAGAGGTACAGAAAGAGGCAGCAGGGGTACAGAAAATAGGAAGAGATGTGCAGAAAGAGGCAAGAGAATTGTTGAGAGAAGCAACAGATGTGTAGAAAGAAGCAAGAGAAGTGCAGAAAGAGGCAAATGATGTGCAGAAAGAAGCAAGAGCAGTGAAGAAAGAACCAACAGAGGTGAAAAAAGAGGCAAGAGGGGTGCAGAAAGAGGAAGGAGAGGTGCACAAAGAGGCAAGAGAGGTACAGAAAGAGGCAGGAGGGGTGCAGAAAGAAGTAAGAGAAGTGTAGAATGTAGCAACAGAGGTTCTGAAAGAGGCTCGAAGGGTGCAGAAAGAGCAGGAGGAGTACAGAAAGAACCAACAGAGCTACAGAAAATGGCAAAAGAGGTGCAGAAACAGGCAGGAAATGTGCAGAAAGAGGGAACAGGGGTGCAGAAAGAGGCAAGAGAAGTGCAGAGACAAGAAAGAGAAGTGCAGAAAGAGGCAAGAGAATTGCTGAAAGAAGCAACAGAGCTGCAGAAAGACGCAAGAGATGTGCAGAAACAAGCAAGAGAAGTGCTGAAAGAGGCAAGCGAATTGCTGAAAGAAGCAACAGAAGTGTACAAAGAAGCAATAGAAGTACAGAAAGAGGCAAGAGAGGTGCAGAAAGAAACAAGAGCAGTGCAGAAAGAACCAACAGAGGTGCAAAAAGAGACAAGAGGGGTGCAGAAAAAGGTAGGAGAGGTGCACAAAGAGGCAAAAGAGGTACAGAAAGTGGCAGGAGGGGTGCAGGAAAAAGGAAGAGAAGTGCAGAAAGAAGCAACAGAGGTGCTGAAAGAGGCAAGAGGAGTGCAGAAAGAGGTAGGATAGGTGCACAAAGAGGCAAGAGAGGTACAGAAAGAGGCAGGAGGGGTGCAGAAAGAAGGAAGAGAAGTGTAGAAAGAAGCAACAGAGGTTCTGAAAGAGGCTCGAAGGGTGCAGAAAGAGCAAGAGAAGTACAGAAAGAACCAACAGAGCTACAGAAAGAGGGGTGCAGAAACAGGCAGGAAAGGTGCAGAAAGAGGGAACAGGGGTGCAGAAAGAGGCAAGTGAAGTGCAGAAACAAGAAAGAGAAGTGCAGAAAGAGGCAAGAGAATTGCTGAAAGAAGCAACAGAGGTGCAGAAAGAAGCAAGAGAAGTGCAGAAAGAGGCAAATGAGGTACAGAAAGAAGCAATAGCAGTGCAGAAAGAACCAACTGAGGTGCAAAACAAGGCAGGAGGGGTGCAGAAAGAGGTAGAAGAGGTGCACAAAGACGCAAGAAAAGTATAGAAAAAGGCAAGAGAGGTGGAGAAACAGGCAGGAAAGTGTGAGAAGTTGGCCTGGCATATGCTGTCCACTAATTATAGTGGGCACCTTGCACCAGTCCAAACAACCCCTTATTGGAGATAGGTTAAAGACAACCTTATTGAAAGCTATCCTAGTGGTAGCAATGGAGAGCAGCCTTCAGGCTAAGTCTTGAAGGAATGTAAAGCAGCTTGTTTTACCAGTCTATAATCTCTTGAGTGATCAAATGAAAGAGCACCACACCAGGTATATATTCAAAATATATGTATTTATTGCTAAACACACCCCTCTAGTCTCTTTATGAGGCTAGAGTTCGAAGTACATAAGTTAGAAGTTATTTAAACACAGTAATAGCACAAATACAAGTTTGGGCCCTAGGGGCGTACCAAACCATATACCAATAAAGTGGTATGCTAACCACGACTGAACTAGACACTAGGCCTAGAGCCTCTAGAAGTGCTTGGACCACAAGGAACCACCCAAGGTAGTGACACAGGGGACCCACGGGAGACGCGTGCAGTGTAAATACACAACCGCGATACGCCGTTGACTTCTATGGAGAAAGTCGGGATCGGGAAATTAGAGAAAAGGGACACTTAAAAGAGGACTTGGACAAAACCCTTTGAGATGTAGGACTTTGAAGAGTCTCTACCCACGGGAGCACCGGAGTACTCGTGTTACCTCACCCAGGGAAGCCGGGTGCATAGGTGCCTTTCGGGGTCGGGTTTCGTCGTCGATTCGAATGGCGATCTGCTGCAAAGTGCTGCTGGCGACCAAGAGAAAAGTGTCCGGGTGGATCCAAGAGTGGATCGGAGTTCTGAAGAACCTGAAAGCAGAGGGGACAGAGTCTGGGTCACTAGCCAGTGACCAGGAAGGCGATGGACAGATGCCCACCGATGTCGAGTGCTTCAGGTGCGTTGACTGTCGTCTTGACTCTTCAGCCACGAGGTCCAGGAGGCGTTGTCAGCAACCAAGAGCAGGATTCATGCTGGTACACAATCTCTGTCGAGTGCTGAGGTATTGGTGACCAGATTGGACCCAACAAGCCTTGGCAACGGCAAGTCTCGGTGAAGATGTAGATTGTCGATGGTGCAGACCAGCAAGGTCTGTGGAACTCACCCAGTAAGGGTAAGTGAGGGCAGGCCTGGAGCTACCAGGATGCCAAGATAGAAAAAGATTGGCCTTCGTTAAGGGCTACTAGCCAATGGGCTAGCGACCGCAAAGGAGCCTAGAAACGTCGCACGTGGATCTGGCTCACAGGACACTCGTGGAGTGGAGGCCAGTGATCTTTGGTGCAGTTGGTGCTGGAGGCTGGGGCTACTAGGAGCCCAAAGCACGACTTCGTGGGAGACCCAAAAGAGGATGCACTTGCAAATGTGCTTGGTGTCCAGGGGTCACGGTCTCAAGTCACCCACGATAGCTACGGGCCTCAGCTTTGCTGGGGACTCAGGGTAGCCTCGGGGAAGTCTGAGAATCCACATCTGGTGATGCGATGACTTCGGCGTCCGACGGGAGCTTCAGAAATGCGAACCGGACAGATGCTTCTTTGGTGCCTGCCAAGCAGGGGAGTCACTCCTTGACCCCAAGGGAGATTCTTCTGTCCTCTAATTGTGAGTAGAGCGTCGAAGGTCCAGGATTCAGTTACAGAGTTTCGTCCAGGGATAATCTAAAGTCCTAAGGACTGGGTTCCTACCTTTATACTAAAGATAGGGGTTGGACTACTCTGTGGCCCCACCTATGGGTGGGTCAGGGCAGAGGGGTGGCTACACCCCTTTCCCTTTGTCCAGTTCGCGCCAAAGTAGGGGCTGCAAGCCCCTGATCCGGTTTGAACTGGGGTATGCACAGGGACACCAAGTGTGCCCCCAGTGCAGGACTTCAAAGCACCAGAAAGTGCTCCCGCCCAGCCCCAATACACATTATCCTGTCTGGGGAGGTGGTCACACCTCCCTGGGACAGGAAACCTATTGTCCAGGCCTCCCCTGCCGGAGTTTCATCCAGCAGCAGGAGGCCAGACTTGTGTCTGTGGCAGTAGCATCCATTTTGTGATGCCAGGCTTTAGAAAGAAGTTACCGGACAGGCCAGGGTTAACATGTCTCTCCCTCTAGAAGGGTGGAATGCTACCCCGCTGCCAGAATTGGCGGGGGGTAGTATTCCAAGATGTTTGACACCAAACACGACATGTTTAGGTGCAGCCATTCCAAAGTTAGCATTTAACGCGAGGTTATAATGCGCTTAAGAGTATATGGTCAGGCTGCACTACAAACAGCATCAGAGAAGGGTCTCCGAACACTGCAGAGGGGCCCTGCTCATGCAGGGGCACCCTCTCACATAGGAACCACGCACTCTGCCTTCAGGATTGATAAGGCCTGCCTTAGGAGTGACTTATAGGTTTATATGTGTGTATGTATTTAGTGATATAGGTAACCTATATCACAGTAAGGGGTGCATGCACCACCTTACCCAGGCTGCAGTAGCAGACCTGTGGTGTCAGTTTGGATGGCTTTCCAGGGGTGGCATAATACATGCTGCAGCCCCTGGTAGGCCTCTGAGGTACCTATGCCCTTGGTACATAGTATACCATATACTAGGGACTTATAAGGGCACTCCAGATTCCAATCAGAGATGTGTCTAAGGCACATGGAAACCTTTTTACAGAGAAAGCAGATAGACTGGGGCCCTGAATAGCAGGATCCCAGTCCAACTAAGTCATAAACCAGCAAAACACCATAAAAAAAGTGGGGGCAACCATATAGTCAGATTCCACCTTCCTACATAACCCCCCAAACGAAAGGAGATAAGGCTAACCTTGGCCAGTTGAGCCTTCATTGACTAAGTGGTCATATAAGGAAGCACCTGCACTAGCATGGTTGCCCCCTGTCTTATGGTCCACTAAGCAATCCCTCACCCTAAGGGTATGAGAGGGTCTCCACCATGGGGAATCACTACCTGTGGTGTGCTTAGGTAAAGTACAAGGCTGGTGAGGTGTCTGAGTAGGGAAGTGAGGCCCTAGGAATGTTGGCCTCAGCTTCCTCAGATCACTGGTCACCATGTATGCCTGTCTTTCCATGACTGAGTTGCACTTTGCTCTAAGGGTCAACCTTTGGCTGTCTACAGCTGGGGGTTGGGTCCCTTTGGATGGACTACTGGAGGGACAGGGCAGGTTTGGAACCTTCAGGTCCCAGGTTTGCCCTTGCCTACCAGAGTCCTTCTGGGGAGGTCCCTACATAAAGGCATGGGGGATCCCTCAGTGTGTAGAGGAGTTTTCACCTGGCTAGGGCTACTAGACTGGGTGCCCCTAATCTGCTGATGGGGGGTTCCTCTGGACAGGGGGCCCTGGGGGTCCACTGACCTCCCTGACCTCTGCAGCCCTGGGCTGGCTGAGGCAGGGTAGAGAGGGGCAGGTTACCTGCTCCAGACTGGGTACCACCTTGGAAGGGTCCTCTGCCATCAAGGGTGTGGCCAG
>CAWUFW010025587.1:0-42985 GCA_963921515.1 Calotriton arnoldi
GAGCTACACTACATGTAGAAAAATAATTCACAACCCTGTTAATAAACAGTGAAAAGAGAGTGGGGGCCAGGACGCACCCTTGTCGAACCCCTTTAGTTACAGGGAACCTATCCGTTACCTTTCCCTGGGTACCCCAACGAACCAGGGCGTAATTAGACTCATGTAATTTAACAATTAGGGCAAGTAATTCTGATGGCATCCTTGATTCCTTTAATGATTCCCATAGCTTATTGCGGGGGACTAAATCAAACGCAGATTTTAGATCTATAAAAGCTGCGTATATAGTCCCCCCAGCAATAATTACAGTACTCCAGTAGATCAGGATAAACCTGAAGACTTGGTCGATGGTACTAACATGGGGACGGAAGCCAGCTTGTAGTGTTGATAGGATATCATATTCACCTATCCAAGTGTTAATTCTGCTCAGCACGAGTCTGGCCATGAACTTTTGCATCGTGTCTATTAAACTTATTGGCCTGCAGTTACTTGGACAGGTGCGGTCCCCCTTTTTAGGTCTCGCTGAGCCAGCGCGCATGCGCTGCTCTGCGAGACTTTAGTAAGGGGCTTTTGAAAGTGCTCCGAAAGTGGCCACCAGCGTGCGGTTACTCGCACAAGCACGCGCGACGTGCACAGCACTTTTTCTCGTCGCGCGTGCGCACAACTCGCGTCACCACTGCGTTCTTTTTTTAAAATTATTATTTCATTTAGCGGCCCTTGTTTGGTTTGCGATCCCTCCTCAGGAGCTCTGCTGTTTCCTTTGCTCCGAACGCCGTTTTTTGTCATCCTGTCCCGCATTTCATTGCTCCAAGCGCCGTATCACTTCCCCTTTATTTGCTTTGTTTATGAGCCCTCCTCCGGAGCACTAGTGTTTTAATTCGTTTTGAGCGCCGTTTTTTCTTATCCCAACATGCGCCCAGTGTCTGCATGCCCTGTGCTTCTCCACGATCACTCCCCCTTTATTTTTCTTGGTTTTCGAGCCCTCATCAGGAGCACTACTGTTTTATTTTGCTTCAAGCGCCGTGTTTTTCTTATCCCATGCCGCACCCCGTAGCTGCTTGCTCTATGCTTCTCCACGATCACTTCTCCTTTAAAAATTGCACTCAAACAGAACGCTGTCTGAATACCCTTTGACCGGGATTCAACCGTTGTTTCTTTCTTGTTGCCCTTAATGATCTTGTGGCCTGAGACAACCTGGCCCATTTACAACCGCATTTATTTCAGTGTACATAGGAGATGAAGGGGAAGCTTTCCACAACAGCTGATGTGAGCCAAAAAAGTTATTGCAAACAGCGTTTCAAAAGGTATTGTTTAGGTGAAATCTCAAACTGTGTACAGATATTTGTAAACTTTAAGGGGCGAGGGTGGTCGGGGACACGAGGGTATGGCATAACAAAAACAAGCATTGGTATAGCCAATAGGTCTCGCTTTTGGGACCTTATAAGTATTGAGTTATGCAGCACAATATCCTTGGTGCAACAACATTAACTGTTGCATGGTTAAACACTTATAAGGTCCCAAAGGCGAGACCTATTGGCTATGCCAATGCTTGTTGTATATTGGTATAATTTGAGCACCTCGCCAAGATTCGGGGATAGGAGGCCCTCTGGCTATTGCATTAGCAAGTGTGTGAATATACTTAAGCCAGTTGGCTCTATCATACCTGAATAGATCGGCCGGAATACAGTCTGGGCCAGGGGCTCTTCCCGTTGGTATCGCGTCCAGGGCAATTTCAACCTCCCCAATCCCAAAAGTCAACGTGGTGTCAGGAACTATTATAAAATGATTATTGGAACTATCTGACGTGGCAGCAAATTGTGCCTGAAAATAGGAAACCCACTGTTCAGGTGCTACATTATCATCCGGGGCTTGTCTAATTTCACCACTCCCCCACTTTACTGTCTGCCAGAATTTCTGCATATTTTTCCCATTACTCGCTTGCAGAAGTTCATTCCACCTTTTCTCATCAAACTCCTTTTTCGCTACTAGTTGAGCTTTTTTATACGCAATCCGTGCGAGTTTGACATCCTCCATTGATTTTATTCTTATAGCTTGGGACAGATGCTTATAAGCAACTCTACAAACCTTATTATACCAGTTTGCTGACTTTTAAACTTCACGACTGCTAGCTTTTTTTGTCTTAAGAAAAAAACATTTAAGCTTTATAAACAGCTCTTCGTGGCCTTGGATAATGACAGCATCAGTGTCTTCTTGGGTGTCTAAAGTTGACATGACTGTTAATGTATTTTCCACCGCTGCCTTCATTTGTTCTAGGGTGTTGTCATTTCCCATTAATGTTGCCCATTTTACCCTTCGCATATCATTTGACACAATAACATCTGCAGTTACTGTCTCTGTTGGCTCTGACTGCATATTCAACCCCTTCATCTGTAAAGTTAATAATAATGGGTTGTGATCGCTCTCGGTTCTCTGTTGGACCGTCATATCAACAAGTCTGGACCACAATTTCAAATTAATAAGAAAGTAGTCAATTCGACTACTTCTTGACCCATTATTATAGGTATGCGAGCCCTCACCGTCCGATAATGTCCTCCCATTGGCGGCCCTAATACCTCGCTCCAGACACAAGCTTTTTAGCTGGAGTGCTGCCTCAGTCCATTTTTTTATCGGGGGTAGTGTCAGCATTGAAATGCCCCAGGGAGAATCCTCATCGCTACTGAGGGCACCATCCTCATGATCTAAAGGCTCAAAAGTACAATTAAAATCGCCTGCTATTACCATATGATTTTTACCCCTGTGAAACGGTATTTGAAAGTTTCCCACCATCCCTCTCGCATATACATTAATTACAATTATATCTAGGTCGTGTTTAGAACGTATTATAATAGCCAAGATGTCAGGGCTATCCGTTGGTATCTCTTCGACCCTGTATCCTGAATGTTGCCTTACCCATACAGTAAGTCCCCCTGAGGGTCTCCCTTTTTGTCCAACGATGGCAGGTTTCACAAAATTCAGGTAGCCTGGGCGGAAGATTGGACTCTGTGCCCAGGTTTCCTGAAAGGCCCAAATATCGTGACCCTCTATGAATGATGACCAATCTGTTGACGCTATCTTAGATTGTAGACCAGCTATATTCCAGGAGGCAATAGCTAATGTCGAGCTTGTCAGCTCACCTTTTGAGGTGTCAATACCCACCTGATTACTAGTTCCCTGAGAACTGGGCGGGTAGCTAGATTCCCTCCCCATTGCTTCAGCCTCCCCAGTCAACATCTGAGGGGAGACTGACACTGAGCATCAATCTACTTTATCTAGGGATGATCCCTCATTACTTTTTGAGGGTACTGTATGAGTGTTGTTTCTAGCAATTGGGGCAGGGGGATTATATTTTATCCTGATGTTAGTTGGTATCAAGTTCGATGTTCTAAGGTCAAATGATACCAAATTATCAGCAAGCTCCACAGATTGCAGCTTTAGACATACATAATCTGTGCTCTCGCCATGGGACACACACCTTTTCGCTGAGAGGATGTCTTCCCTTATTATGGATCTACACTTCCTAGTGTGACGTAACCAGTGGATAGTCTTATTAATCAAAGATTGTTCATTTTCACTAATTATAGTAGATGGGAGTTTAGGGATATTGGTGAGGAAAATTTGAACTTTGGTAGGGCCATTTAAGAGAGAATTCTTTTAGGGAATACATTGTCCTTGTGTGAAAAAGGTCCAGGACCTCTCAGTGTAGCAGAGAAGGAATTTAATGAGGAACCCTCCCTCTTTTGTTGTACCCGAGAACTGTTCTGATTAACCTTAACTAGGTTAATTCCTAAGCTCACGCTAGCATTGTTTTGTTGGGACCTTTCCTCTATAGATTTGTGTTTCCCCGCTGGGGAAACCACACGTACATCATAGTTATTGCCCAATCTGCCATCATTGATCATGCTAGAGGCATTATCGGTTAAGCACCTAGGCGTCTCCGCTGCCAACCTGTGTATATCAGGGGCGCTGGCTAGTGTTGGCCTTATCAGGTTGTCTATCAGCTTGTCGACCAGAGCCTTCAGAGTACTAACAAGTTCAATAAGCAGATTTGTCGTGACCCCTGAACTCTCGATGGAATTACTTCTGCAAGGACAACTGCATATATTATCAGGAGGTACGGTATTAATGGTCCCTGCAGACCCTATTTGATCTTTTGGGTCTACCAGCTGTAAAGGCATATGGTCCTCTACTAAACTCGTTAGGGGTGCAAACCTATTACTGCACTCAAGGTCACTATCCATGTAAATTTGTGGAGTATCACATAACGGAATGGGATCTATTTGTTCTCGTGATTGTTCAGTCCCTTCCTTCAGAGGAAGGGTCTGTGTGGAGGTCCCTTTACGTTTGCGTTTTTTAAACATGACTGGAATAGATTTAGCAGCCTGAGAGGGAGAGGGGCTTTTAGTTTGGTGGACAACGGGGTTGGCACTATCTATAACCAGGAGACTGTTTAAGATCTGCTCACAATCGGTAATAATGTCATCTATACGAGTCATAACACAACTTTTTTTGGCGTGCAATAGATATTTGTCCATTTTTTTTGTGATTTTTTTTTTAACCTTCCCCGCTACACCTCCCCCTAAAATTTCTGTTGCCTTCCTTTTCCCCATACTGCTCTTGCTCTCACTTTCAAAAGCAAATGATGTTGTTCTTCAATTGATATTTACTACTTGCTATTTAACGTACAACCGCAGACTGCAGTAAAAGGGTCCTACTTGATGAAGTCGTCGTGAGTAGCAGCAACCAAGGACCAGATGGTTCGATAAATCTCGCCGAATAAGCTGTTTAGCGATATATTATGTTGTCCTTGTCTTTGACCACAGAGCTGAGCTAACTAATAAATTCCATAAGCTATTACCAACAATGACCCAAGTACACAAAACAGTACCTTAAAATTTTCCAAATCCTGCAGCAGATGTTAGAAAAGTGGCCCTGCCCTGCCTCTTCCTGGCAATGACGGGCAAGGACGGGCCTGCCCTTGGCCCGGGCGCGGCCCGCGCCGCGGGGGGTGAGGCAGCGCTTTTGAGCGCGATTGAGAGCGCCTCCCCCTCATCTGCGGTGGCGGGAAGACGCGCGTTGCACCCTGGGACTTGGAGTCCCACCAGGGTTTGGAACAGCCAGGCGTGGTGGGGGGTGAAGGAGTGTGTTGCACCCTGGGATCAAGGTCCCACCAGGGTCAGTTTCAGCAAAGCGGGATGCCCCCAAAGATGTCCCGGAGATGCCCCGCACAGAAGCAGCGTCCCGCGCCGCGGGGGGTGAGGCAGCGCTTTTGAGCGCGATTGAGAGCGCCTCCCCCTCAGCTGCGGTGGCGGGAAGACGCGCGTTGCACCCTGGGACTTGGAGTCCCACCAGGGTGTGGAACAGCCAGGCGTGGCGGGGGGTGAAGGAGTGTGTTGCACCCTGGGATCAAGGTCCCACCAGGGTCAGTTTCAGCAAAGCGGGATGCCCCCAAAGATGTCCCGGAGATGCCCCGCACAGAGCAGCTATACATTGTCTTTGAATATTTGTGGACTACTACAGTATCTTTACTTCTTGCCATCTGTAGTAAGATGTAAAAGCTTGGAAGAGTACTTGAAGACCAATCGAAATTGGTTCTCATCACTTCTGTCCCCATATACTACAGCCCATCCAAAAAGCAAATCTTTTTTTCTTAAAATGTTATTAAAGAGTTCATGAAGAGTCGGTTTGGCACATAGCCTCTGGTACTGAAACCTCATCTGGTGTGCAAAGTAAAGAAGATACTGTGAGCTTTGAAGAAAAGCCAATTTGAACCAACTGATAAAATATCCATTGAGCATCTTTCATGGCAGGTAGCATTGCTACTTATTATAATGTCCGCAAGGAGAGTCAGAGAAATTCAGGCATTTAAAATGAAAGAACCATAGTGGAAAGTCATAATGTTAAAAGTCTATTCCAATTTATTTCAAACTTAATCAACATATAGTGCCACTTACATTTTTATAACCCTTGTGCAGTTCCTGGGAGGGTAATACACTCTTTGTATGTAAGGAGCTGCTGTAAATTTTACTTGCCAAAGACTAATGATTTTCATGTATCTAACCAGCTATTTCTTTTGCTGAACCATACAAAGATTAGGCACCGCCTAAACAGGGCTTGGCACGCTGGATAGCATTAACCATCCAATTATGTTGCAACAAATCTGGAAGACCTCCATGAGGAAAGGTGGAAGCTCACTCCAACAGAGGATTGGCAGCAACAGTTGCTCTTTGCAGCCATGTACTTGATGGATGGCTGCAAAGCTCCATCCTAGAAGACCTCCATGAGGAAAGGTGGAAGCAGCAACAGTTGCTCTTTGCAGCCATGTACTTGATGGATGGCTGCAAAGCTCCATCCTGGGTTACAATGCATCATTTCACGAAACATTACTGCCTGGACATACAGGCAGAGTCAGCAGTGAAGCATGCTGTGTTGTGGAACATGTTCAGGTAAAATGTGCCTCATTTGCGCCTTCCACTATTACAGTTACTGCACTGGTTTCTAGTCTTAATTCATGCAAGTGAATCTTTAAATTATCAACTAAGACGAAAATATTAATTACCTATAACTACTTGCTGTGGGATCTTTCATACACTTGCATGTGATCAACCCATCTCTACTTATTAATGAGGCTGTTCTTACTTGTGATTAGAAAATCTGAAGCAGTGGAAGCCTCTGTGGGGAGCGAAGTTCAACGCTTCTCTCCCTTTTGACCAGAGTTTGTGTCACACAATGAGGTGAGTAGGCAACTGTACATAGCAGGTAAAAATACGTGTTTACTGTCAATGCAATTTAGCATGACTACGGAGGATTTCCGATGTGATGACAGGGGACAACTCAGCATGCGAATCTGTGAAAGTTGCCAAAGCTGGACAACAATACTTAAAGGTAAGTAACTTTTCTTCTGCATCTTAGGATCTTCATTGTTAGTCATAAACGATTGACTAATTCCCCACTGTGTGGGCTGTCCCCGGAGCACATTTCTAAATAGTTCCTTTAGTAGAAACAGGATCAAGGAATGTCTTTGTCCACAAATCCTATTTGTTAATCTGTTGAGTGCAAGCCTAATAATACTCATTTTACAGCTTATAGAAGCTGTAAAACATTGCTGTGTAGGAGGATTAGTGTTATAGGTAAATATTATTATCGCAGAGAAAGCATTTATAGTACCTGGGCTACTGTGTTTACATTAAGTACGCCATGCAAAGTTACAGCCCTTGCTCTGTTCTCAATTCATAGACTATTTTGGACATCACGTATGTTGAGGAGAACAAGCTTGTTGATGAAGATTTTCCTGAAGACTCTTCCCTGGAGCAAGTAACTGACATTATTGATATACTTTCAGAACCAGAGAACTTAGCTGAACAATTATTGCAAAATAGAAAAGTGAGTATTATGTATTGTGGGCAATATTTTATTAGGTTACAGTGTTTTCTGCAGAGAGCTATACTTTATATTAGGAATGCAACAGTACTCTGGGATTAGTGGGTTCAAGCTATTTGTGTTATTTCATATATGACACTTTTGGAAATTAACATAATTCTCAGGGTACAAATGTCATGGGTAAACAAAATCATTGGTGCCTACAAAAATGTTATTTGCGTTAAATGACCAAATTAACAATAAAATATGAACAATGCACCCACAGCTGCAATTAATGGATTTGAAGGTGATATGGAATGCTGCTTTGCATACGTATTTTGTATTGTAAATGGTAACTTCTGCACTCTTTGTACCTCAGATGTATACTGCAGATTGTGAGTGAAGGAAGTTCCCTGAGCTCTCCTCAGGCTTCAGATAAGTTTGCTTTTCTACTTCAAGCTATTTTCAGACTTCTGAGATGAAATTTGTCATTTTTAAGAATGATTAATTCTAACTAAGCAGACAATGTCGGACTCCCTAAAAAATAGAAGGTCTTTTCAGACCATGTAGAACCAATAGGGGAAAAGAGGCTTCACTCACAAGGTTTGCTTTTATTACTTACATTGTGACCACACGACCAAGGACTGCAAGATCTGTTGTACTTTTCCTACAAAAACCCTCAGAGACAGGGAGAATAGACTCTTACAATGGCTTCACAGATCAAAGTCTAGACATATTCCTTCCTCTTATAATAAATCTAAAGGTTCTTCGAGATCATCAAAGAAAGTCCTAGAAAGGGTTCATTCTCATCCAGAACTTCTCCTTGGTCATCATCTAGGGAGATGCACTCCACTTCTAAGGAACTTCCTAAGACAATATACATAAAATCAGCCAGAGGCCAAAGTTTGGCTTCTAAGGTAGTGGTTCTGGCCAAAATAATATCTTCAAAAGCCTCTGCTGGCCAACCTACCTCTGAACCTTTTTCACCACCGAAAATTGTGCCTTTGGAATTAATTCTAAGAAGCAAATTGTTGACATCTGTACCATCAATTGGGGCCAGCGCCGAAGACCCCATCAGCGAGCTCCCTACAGTCGCTGTGACAAACATTGATGGAGAAAGTGGTCATCCTGCCACCATGGATGACCTTTCATTTGAACAGTGACACCTTGGATGACCGCAACAATGCAACAACAGCTCCCATACTGCCCCAGTTCAGGAAGGACCTCAAGACCTGGTTATTCGGACGACCCCAGCACTCAACGGAGCCTCCCCCTCTTCCTCCCAGCACCTTGAGATCCTCACGAGTGAGTAGTTACGCTTTACCAACCCTGATTGATTAATTGATTGAACGTCTACAAAAAAACCATTGTCAAGGACACTAAAAACTTTTTTATTTGTGAAAGACATTCCCATTACAATGATTCCTGAGTATTCCTCTCCAAGCAAGGATTCTCCATATCCTCCTCAATCCCTTCTGGACATGGAACAATCTGATGATGAAGGTCTCTTTGGGCCAGCCAAAAGCCCAACGCAACCTAACATGGAGTATGGGGAAGATCCTAATCCCAGGGTTTCATATCAACCCTGTGAGGAACACCACATGGCCTGCGTTAGCAAACTATGCATTCCACAAATGAGCCCATAATTCCAGTACCAGTTACATTTTGTAAAGACCTTTGGCTCATGCTTGCCAATTACTATACATGTTTTCCTTAATCCGCAACAGCCGAACCGCAAAGACAGCCTTTGAGACCATCGTCTCCTCTTCAGTCAAAACCTGACACTCAACCCATGACACCACCTTTGGAGATTCTTTTCTTTTCAAAATGCCTTCTCTTTATAAGATGTGTCCCTCCTGTGGTAGAAAGAAAGCAGTCTCAGACCCTCATGAGTTCTGTGTTGTGTCCCTCCGTCTCATACTGTAAAAGACTGCAGTATCTGCCAAAAGTGTTCAAATGGACTCCTAAGGACATGAAGGGCACCAGACTTCGAGGGATGCTTCAAAATATGAAGACTGAAGAAGAGAAAACAACTGGAAGACACTACTTCTCAAGCATCTTTGCCTAAGGAATCTCACTCTGATAAGTGCTTCCCAAGAGGGAGATCATCAGAGTAAAAACGAGGCGAAGATGCTCACCATCGATGTCATCGCTATAGGCGTCTTCCACAATTTGCTTGAAGACTGTCGACGTTGACAGTTTGAGCCCTTATGTGTTCGCCGTTCCATCACAGGCTTAGAAAGAAGGATCATCGGTCTCGACATACCTCTTCATTGACCTTGAAGACAATGGCGTTGGAGACAATAAGATTGCCATCAATGTCAAAGCCTCATTGCCGATCCCTTTCTCTGTCAGGAAATTAACAGCAGGTGGTGTCACCAGCGTTCTTAAGACATTGCCACTCGATGTTAGCCAGGTCGTCGACGCCCTGCAGAGTGACAGCCTTTCAACTGTTCACCCCCTGGTTCCCCACTACGGCTGGGGGAGCCCTGACTCTTCACTTGGAAGAGTAGTCTACCATCACAAAGAACACGTGGGTGCTAAGTATTGTATCTCATGCATACTTTCTTCATTTCAAAACCATTCCTCCATCTATACTACCAAAACATCAAAAGAGCACGAACTAAAAATGCTATGAAAAGAAATTTCTCTTCCAGGGGGTCCTCATCAATAGTCCTATTCATTGAGTAGTCCTGTCCATGTGCGGGGATCCCGCAGCACTTAAAAAACATGATACATATATGTATAACAAACTTTGTACAACAGCACCGTACATATATGTTTTGCAGCCTAAAGGAAGGCTAAAAATGGCCAGATTTAATTGAATTTTCATTTAAAAAAAGAAGCCAATTACCTAGAACTGAGTCACTAATAAAACAATGACCAAAGAAAATCTTTCACAAACCTTTTCTAAAAGGAAAAGTAAAGGGAATGTGTGACATTGTTAGCCAATAGGCTACAATGCAAAGCATTGCAGAAAGGGACACTGTGCCTTTAAGAACCTCACAATACACCCTGTATCCCATCATGCCCCACAGGTGACAGATCAGTTAATTTTTTTCGGTTCCTAAAGACAGGATTTTGTGGCACTGAGCTCTGCCTTTTTTAGGTTACAAATATTGGAAAATCTTTCCAAATCCTTTTCTTTTGCCAGTCATTCGACATTTTTCTGTGCTGAGAGTGCAGGTACATCTTTTTCTGACAGAAAATAGGTTATTTTCTTATCAGAATGCCTTGACTTTTTGCAAAGTGCTCTTCCTCTGGAAAGCAAAAGACTCCAAGAGATCCTTACTGTGTTTGTATTGTTTGCCTTCTGGGAGATCAATATCCTGACACAAAAAAATCAGGCTGTATGGCCTCCAAGAGAGAAGGCAAGATGCAGCAGCTGTGTCACCAAAAGGCTTTGGAGAAGTTAATCCTTCTTCCAAAGTGCTCTCTGCTAGCTCCAAGTACTCTCATAGAGGGAGATCCAGAGAGAGACACCATCATAGGAAGAGGAGATGCTCCCGATCGACATTCAGAAGCATGATGTAGAGGACGGAAAAGCTGCTGGCGTGTTTGCTGTCAACAGGTACACCATATAAGACCCAGTCGACTCATTACTCGACATCAAAGCACTCTCGACGTTCGCTGTCGAAACACCCTTCAGCGTCAAAGTCACTGGCAACAGGCCATTGAAACACATCTCGATGTCAAAAACAACATCGAAAGACATCAGACACTCGACGTTGAAACATACAACGGTATCCTTACCAACAAATCACCATTTGCCACTGAATCTAGAAGTTGCTCTACATCAAGCGCTAGATCTTAATCCACCTTAAATATCTTGCCACGCTAGCTACAGAGTTTACTATATAGTGTACCACAGATATCTGACTCGTAGTACTCCCGCTCGTATTCTCCATTGCAGGTCATACCTGAGATTCGTTTCTCAGGCACAGTATCATCCAGGAGATCATCATCGGCTCACTTCTCTCCTGGCACACCACCTAATACTATGTCACCTACTGCTCCAGCAGGTCCCCTGAGAAGCCCACAACTCACGACTTCACCACATAGATCTCTACAACGATCTAGGAGTTCAAGACATCATCACTCCAGATCTGGAAAAAAAGATGTAGGAAAACATCAAAAAGCAGATCGACGGGGGGCGTGGCCAAGATGGCAGCGAGGTAGGACGCTCTAAATTGTCGCTCCCACCCGCCGCCGGCCTAATCGCATTATCCTCAGGGAGCAACGCCGTGGAAGCAGGGGCAGTTACGGCAGAGACCCCTACTTAGTGGGGGCCCACGAGCCAAAAGAAGCAGAGCCCCGATCGACGGCCTCAGACCATGCATCGTCCTGAGGCGGGGAAGGCGACAGAACCGGTGAGGATGTGGCCGCCCCGCGCGGGCAGTTGGCTGCGAAGCGCAAGTGCCGGAGGCCCCGTCCCAGGAACACCAGCGAGCGACGACCTATGGCGGACGGAGGGCCTTGATGAAACTGGGCCCGGCGAAGCAGTGTGGCAAGAGACGCCGGGGGAGGCCTCCGCCGGAGCTGAAAGCGGGGGCCAGTTTCATCAAGGCCCTCCGTCCGCGGGACTGCGCGGCCTACGGGCCTGGCGTGATCCAGGGGAGGCGCCCGAGACTCCATGGACCGAAGGTGCTGCTGAGCTGTCGAGGACCGCCACGGGCCCTGAGGTGAGCAGCCAATACTGTGGCTGGGAGGTGGACGCCGAGGCCTGTTTCAGGGGAATGAAGAGCTGAAGGGAGACCGCCGCAGATCTTCCCCGGTGCTCCCTCACTAGGCCCCGGCCTCAGAAGGACTAAGTTGGGATCCACCAGGGATTCTTGACTCAGAGCAGGTGTGGCAACGAGGGCACCCACGGGAGAGGCATTTTCAGGGACCTCAAGGAGCTACCCAGTGGCGGAAGCAGAGCTGTGCGGGCCCCCTAGACTACAACTGCAGCAGCAGCAGGGCCTACTCCCTGCTTGTTGGAGGGCCCGGGGTCCTGGCCCCTTAGCTGAAGAGCGGAACACTATGGCTGTGTCGACCTTGCCGGACCCAACACGGGGTTGACCGGCTCAACTCCGTCGGGCCCAAGCAGCGACCACCGGAAGCCCCCTGGGCCCCCACAGCGAGGACTCTGGGGCGGAGCGGGGCAGCAGAACAGAGAGAAGGACTAACTCGGGGAGATAGCCTGGCATACGAACCAACTGACGAGAAGCGCCCAAGCGGCTCGGATCGGACGGGCCCGCCGGGCTGCCCCTGCAACACTCTAGAAGGTGAGAGGGCGAACCAAGGGACGGGTCCTACATGCTTCCAGGCCCAGGAAACAACCGGGAAACTACAGGTCCTACGTTGGGGTCCACAGAGCAGGCCCTTGGGAACCAGCTCAGACGCAGACAGTGAGGGAGACGGGGAGCGATAATGACCACCGGCCGAGTGAAGAAAGACCGCTCCCTTAAGGACATGCTAATGCGGCCCTCGGGCAGCAGCATGATGGAGGCTCCATCCACTGAGGAGGCGCCAGGAGCGCTAGCGGTCAGCCCGGCAGAAGAGCCTGTGACCCGGGCTTTCATGGAATCACTGAGATTAAAGAGAGCAGAAGGGACACAGACACTCTTGGCGATAGAGTTGCAGCACTAGAAGACACAGGAGACAACCGGGACGAAGAAACGGAGGCACTGAGGCAGGAGGTTATCCGTCTTCTAGAGCAGCATATAGATCTAAAGTCGCACCTGGAAGACCTCGAGAATCAATCCCGAAGGAATAACGTTCGGATCCGAGGAGTGGCGCCGAAAGCAGAGGGCAGCGACATCTTTGGTTATGTGTGGGCCTTGTTTAACCACGTGCTCGGTAACCCCCAAGAAACGATACTCAAACTAGATAGAGTGCACAGAGTGGGCACACCCCGCTCCGACAAGGCCCCTCCAGCAGACATCTTGGTTCTGTGTACACGATTTTCAAACCAATGAATAGATAATACGCAAAGCACGGGCAAAGCACCCAATCACATTTTGAGATCAGACCCCTACATTGTTTCAGGACCTTGCCTCTCTGATGTTGCAAAAGCGTAGGGACTTTCGCCCAGTCACCACCTACTTACGCAATCAGAATATTGCGTACTCGTGGGGCCATCCCTTCAGGCTCATTTTCCTCTGGGGAGGCAGACTACAACAGCTGCGCTCCTTGTCAGAGGCCTGCCGACTGCTGGGACTGGACCCACCGGAGGAGAACTGTGGTAGAAAGCCAGGGTCACCTGCCTGAGGAGAACAACGCCCACGCTCGCGAAGACAGGGACGCTGACGAAGTCCGAGCAAACCAAATCAAGCAGAAATTGCGAAAGGCCAGCAAGAGGCTTTGGAGTCTATCCCTGCTGCACTGGCAAAGGCTGAGGATAATTAAGCACATCCAGTGGGGGATGTCTCACTGAGAATTTGCCAGTGGGGGGGGGAGGCGATGGGAGCTTGGCCACAATATGGACCCCATACACATCCCCTGGTGGCCAAGAATGGCCGAAGGACTGACCTCGATCTTTTTGTGGGTTAACATAGTTCATGTTTTTATAGGATTCTTCCTTTTCTCTTTCTGTCGTTGGGGATAGTTTTGGGCCTCCATTCACCATGTAATTTCTCCAAAGGGCACATCGCACACACACTCGAGCCTACTCGGGATAGGGCCACAGATCGGCTGGGGCGCTTAGGATTAGGAAGGTTCACGCTAGAACAACGTTCACGTACCAAGAATGCAACCCACTAGACTCAAAATTATCACCCTCAATGTGTGAGGACTCAACCCGGTTAAACGACGAGCGATCTTATCATACCTAGAACATACGAAGGGAACATCTGTCTCCTGCAGTAAACCCACCTTCTAGCCAGGGACCGTCATAGGCTTAAAGCGCGTGCGTTCCCCACCTAACTGTTTTCTTCAAGCTCTACCAAAACGGCGGGGCGGCTATCTTGGTGTCTCGAACCTTTCAGGGGAAGGTGGTACAGAAAGAGGCGGAAATCAGAGGGAGACTACTTACTTGTCGCTTTACAGTGGGGGGCCAGGGGTTGATAGTGGGAACAATTTACGCCCCGAATGAGGGACAGGAAAGATTCCTACACAAAGCATTGGCGGAAGTGCTGGCCACAGACGAACGCCACATACTACTGGGGGGGGACCTCAACCTAGTATTCAATAACAACGCAGACAGATCAGCCCAACGACACAGCCAGGTGTGAGCTCTATCCAAGAAAGGACACACCAGGCTAAAGGAATTAGGTCTATTGGATCTCTGGAGGACATCCCATCCCCAGACAAGGGAATTTTCCTATTATTCTAATGCCCACAAAACATATGCCAGACTGGACTACCTCCTGGGCACCAGAGACATAAATGCACTGTCTACAGACACGGAGATACTCACGGCGACACTCTCGGACAACGCAGCGGTGGTGACAACGGTGTCGCTCCCCCCTCAGGCCCACCCTTATAGGCAGTGGCGCCTAAGAGACACACTATTACAACGCATAGAAGTAGTGGAGCAAATTCAGCGAACACTGGGGGATTACCTTGCACATAACGACACTCCAGTGGTCAGCACACCCACCTTATGGGAAGCACACAAAACAGTAGTACGGGGCGAGTTCATAGCGATATCCGCTGCGGACAACAAACTCTGGAAGGAGAAGAGAAAAAGTCTTGCCGTACAGATCCGGGAATTGCGGCACATACACCAGAGGACGGGGGCCCCCAGGATATGGCGTAAACTCTCAACATTGCGCTCCCAGATGGCTGCATTAGACTTAGACAGGGCGGAGTATGCAGCCCTCCGCTTACGCCATTCCTTCTATGTGGGGGGGGGACAAATGCGGTCGCCGCCTAGCACATAAACTGCGCGAGAACTAACAGCAGCAAGGCACCCAAGTAATAAATGATCGAGAGGGAAACCCAGTGACGGCAGATACTGAGATAGCCGAGACATTTCGAGACTTCTATGAACATCTCTACTCTGGCCAAACGCTAGACAATACAGAGAGCACCAGATACCTTTGTGACGTGCAAACATCTAGACTGACCAAGGACCAAACCTCAACACTAGAGGGAGAGATTCGAATCGAGGAAGTAATCTCTGCAATCTCCCAGCTAAAACTGGCTAAATCCCCAGGCCCAAATGGCTTTACAGCGACTTTTTATAAAACCTTTTGTCCAGAAGTGGCACCTCTATTGACTCGACTTTTCAACACCTTTTCTAAGCTGGGAGCGATCCCAGCCTCGATGCTGGAGGCCGCCATCATAGTTATCCCGAAAGCAGGGAAGGACAAAACACATTGCAGCTCATACCGGCCCATCTCATTACTTAACTTAGTCTTAAAATTATTCACAGGAATACTGGCCCACAGACTGAGCAGGTAGATGCCAGCCCTGATTGACCCCGACCAGGCAGGCTTCATCCCCCAGAGGCAGACCAGCAACAACACCAAAAGGGTCCTACACATACTAGATAAGGCTTCTAGATTGCCAGTCAACTATATGCTAATGACTATAGATGCTGAAAAAGCCTTTGACAGGGTCCACTGACCTTACCTTGAACAAGTTCTGTCCCGTTTCGGTCTGGGCGAGTGATTCAGGACTCAGATCTTAAACTGTTACCTCTTTCCCACTGCAACAGTGAGAGTCAATGGCCACACATCTGCCCCTCTCCGAATAGCTCAAGGCACGAGGCAGGGATGTCCCCTATCACCCTTGCTATTCGCGTTATATATGGAGCCGCTGGCGCAGAAAGTACGAACACACCCACAGATCTCTGGAGTACCATTCGGGGGGGACAAGCACATCATAAGCCTCTATGCAGATGACGTTTTAGTGACTCTTAACAAACCTGACACATCTCTGGGAGCCTTTCTCGCAGAACTAGATTCCTTTGGCAGAGCATCCGAGTTCAAAGTGAATGTAGGGAAATCCGTAGCACTGAACCTCTCCCTCCCGCCACAAATGGTTTAGCAACTTAAGAAACAGTATCCGTTCTAATGGTCCCATGACACTATTACCTATCTGGGAGTCCAAATAGCCCCAACAAGCCACTGTCACTATCAACTACAATAAACTACATAGACAAATCCGCACTGACATACATAGATGGAAATACCACCAGATTTCATGGCTGGGTAGGGTTGCAGCTATTAAGATGATGGTCCTTCCCAAAATCCTATACTTGTTCCCAACACTCGCTCTACAACCACCCACAGGCATGATTCACAAACTACAGGCGGAGATCATGCATTTCATATGGCAGGGCCGTAAGCCCATGGTGAAAAAGACTCTCAGCTTTCTGCCGCCTAGCGAGGGTGGGTTGGGAATCCCTAACCTCCAACTGTATTTTCAAGCGGCGCAACTAAGATACTTAAGAGAATGGAGCGGCTCCGAATTGGAAAAGCACTGGTTATTCCAGGATAGGGCGGTAGCTGGAACATCACTGATGAAAATCCCCTTTTTAAAGAAAGCACACAGACCGCGAAGCCTGTATTTGTCCCCCATTACGCAGGCGATAATGATGGTGTGGGACCAGACCAGTATTAAACACAATCTGACGATGTTTCCTTCTCCTATGACTCCACTATTCTGCAACCCAGATTTTGAACCAGGGGTGGGTGAGACCCAATTCACTTTGTGGCGCCGCTCGGAGTGCCGTGCCAAGGGTCACTTTTTTGATGTCGAAGAGGTACTGTCGTTTCAGCAGATTAAGGCAGTTTACGGCATCCCAGAGACAGAGCACTTGCGATATTTACAGCTCAGACACTGGATACTACAGCCACAAAACAAAACTGCAGCGCAAAATCACCTCACTCACTATGAGAGATGGCTTCTGACCAAGACCTGGGACAAGAAGCTGATTTCTGAACTAACTATACAAGATGCTGAACGCGCGGAACAAACACATGTACAATGCTGGGCAAAGCAGATGGGAAAAGGACATAGGGAGAACTCTAAGTAACAAGGAGTGGGATGTAATATGCCACAGGGCTCGCCACACAGGCAGTAACATAGCCTTAACTGACACGCTCACAAAGGTAGCAAACTATTGGTACTACACACCAGTGAGAGTACACAAGATTAAACCCTCAGTGAGTGCAGACTGTTGGAGAAACTGCGGCGCACAAGGTACACTGGCTCATATAATGTGGGAATGGCCCCAGATTCGGCAATACTGGACTCAGGTGCTAGACGAGATTGACACACACCTAGACACCCATCTACTTAGATTCCCCGCACACATTCTACTAGGGGTCCCTGACCCACTGACTTACCCATTAAAATCTAGGAGAGGGCGACTGATCGGACTAGCTCTGGGAACAGCCATGCAGAACATACTCGCTCACTGGGGCACTCCCCAACTTCCTACACATACAGGTTGGCTAACCTGGCTATGGCACATTCTGGGAATGGAAAAAATAACACTCACGCTCGCCTTGCAGGGCGCGGCTTTCAGAGAGATATGGCGACCCTTCCTGTCTCTGCTATCGCAGGAATTCCGGGAACTCACTTGCCCCAGATATCTGCGCTTGCTACACCTACCCAAGACATCTACGCCATCATCCCCTGAGCAGCAATAGCACATATCAAAACTAATCTGCATTTCAAAGATAGTACATTGGTGAATGGGTGGGTGGGGGGTGGGTTAGGGTAAGAGTTCATCCGCCTATAAGATCCTGGCTTGTAAGTTATGCAATGCCGGGCTCTGCGTAGCCCAGAATTGCGCTAGGTCTGCTGTTGGCACTGTTTTCTGTTTTCTAAAACACTCAACAATAGTAATAATAAAAGATTTGAACCATAAAAAGCAGATCGACATCCAGACATTCTAGAAGATCAAACAGAAGGTCAAGATCACGGCACAGAAGATCATTGGACAACCAATACTTGCTCGTCGGTCAGAGGTTATTTACCTATTCGTCAAAAGTCTCTCCAATGTAGGATCTTTTCACCTTTAACAAGGTATTAGCCCCTTTGCTGCTAGGCCTTTCCCCCCCCTGTGCTAAGCCTTTTTTGGGCTATTTGGGGTAGTTTGCGCTTAGGCCCCTGTAACTTTTTGACCACATAAGGTATCCACGCCAAATTTGTGTCCTTTTTTTTCAACATCATGGGGGTTCTAAGGTACCCAGGGTTTGTGGATTCCCCTGGAGGGGACCCAGAAATTAGCCATAATACAGGTAAAAAAAAATTTGGGGGGGAAAAATGTGAAAAAAGGGCTACAGATGAAAGCGTCTGGTTTTTTCCCTGCAAATGGTATCAAAAAAGGGGTTGTGGTGCTGAAATCACCATCTTCCCAGCTTTCAGGGACAAGCAGACTTTTGTCAGAAAACCCAAAAAATTTACACAGTTTTGCCATTTTTCTGGGACATAGCCTATTTTTGCTATTTTTTGTGCTTTCAACCTCTTTCCAGTTAATGGTAGAAATGGGTATGAAAGCAATAATAGCTCCTGGAAAGCTATACATTTTAGAAAAGTAGACAAAATTCTGAATTCAGCAAGGGGTCATTTGTGTAGATCCTTCAAGGTTTCTTTATAGAAACTAACCGTTGAATATAGGAAAAATTGAAAGTTAGTTGAAAAAAACAGCCATTTGTGTCAACGTTTTCACCTGTAACTTCTTCTAATTATGACAGCTGTTTGAAAGCAATATACTGTTACATCCGCTGGACCTTTCTGGTTGTGGGGATATATAGGACTTGTAGGTTCACCAAGAACCCGACGAACCCAGAGCCAATAACTGAGCAGCGTCTTGCAATGGTTTTTTTATTATGTACCGGGTATATAGCAATTAATTTGGGAAAATATATACATGGAAAAATCGGTATGAAAGACACCTATATATTTCTGAAATTGGAACAAAATATAGAGTTTAGAAACAGTAAATATTTGCACATTTCCGAAATTGTGAGTACCCATTCTAGCATGAGAATTATAGGTCATTTTTCAAAATGACTTCTTTTTTACACATTGTCTTTCATTTGGAAGGCAGAAATGCATCGAAGGTCAATAGGTAATAACAGTTGCTCTACAATTCTGTGTTACCCTAAGTCTCCCGATAAAAATGGTACCTCACTTGTGTGGGTAGGCCTAGTGCCTGCGACAGGAAACGGCTCAAAACGCAACGTGGACACACTATATTTTTACAGTGAAAACTGACCTTTTTTTTGTAAAGTGCCTAGCTGTATATTTTGAACCCTAGCTCTGCCGGCACCTAGGGAAACCTAGCAAACCTATACATTTTTGAAAACTAGACACCAAGGGGAATCCAGGATGGGGTGACTTGACTGGCTCTCACCAGGTTCTATTACCCAGAATCCCTTGCAAACCTAAACATTTGTAAAAAAAACCAAAACATTTTCCTCACATTTCTGTGGTGGAAAGTTCTGGAATCTGCATGGATCCACAAAATTCCCCCCACCCCGTGTTCTCCAAAGTCTTCCGAGAAAAATGGTACCTCACTTGTGTGGGTAGGCCTAGTGCCCGCGACAGGAAACGGCCCAAAACGCAACATAGACACACCACATTTTCAGAGTGAAAACTGACCCTTTTTTTGCAAAGTGCCTAGCTGTAGATGTTGAACCCTAGCTCTGCCGGCACCTAGGGAAACCTAGCAAACCTATACATTTTAGAAAGCTAGACACCCAGGGGAATCCAGGATGGGGTGACTTGACTGGCTCTCACCAGGTTCTGTTACCCAGAATCCCTTGCAAACCTAAACATTTGTAAAAAAAAAACACATTTTCCTCACATTTCTGTGGTGGAAAGTTCTGAAATCTGCGTGGATCCACAAAATTCCCCCCACCCCGCGTTCCCCAAAGTCTTCAGAGAAAAATGGTACCTCACTTGTGTGCGCAGGCCTAGTGCCCGCGACAGGAAACGGCCCGAAACGCAACGTGGACACACCACATTTTCACAGTTAAAACGGATCCTTTTTTTGCAAAGTGCCTAGCTGTAGATTTTGAACCCTAGCTCTGCCGGCACCTAGGGAAACCTATACATTTTTGAAAACTAGACACCCAGGGGAATCCAGGATGGGGTGACTTGACTGGCTCTCACCACGTTCTGTTACCCAGAATCCCTTGCAAACCTAAAAATTTGTCAAAAAACACATTTTCCTCACATTTCTGTGGTGCAAAGTTCTGGAATCTGCGTGGATCCACAAAATTCCCCCCACCCCGCGTTCCCCAAAGTCTTCCGAGAAAAATGGTACCTCACTTGTGTGGGTAGGCCTAGTGCCCGTGACAGGAAACGGCCCAAAACGCAACGTGGACACAACACATTTTCACTGTGAAAACGGACCCTTTTTTTGCAAAGTGCCTAGCTCTAGATTTTGAACCCTAGCTCTGCCGGAACCTAGGGAAACCTATAAAACCTATACATTTTTGAAAACTAGACACCCAGGGGCCAAAAACTCATGGGACCCCCCTTGCAAAACCAGGTTGTTTTGTGATAGGTAATTTTGAAGTCGCCTCAATAGGTTTTGGGCCCTTGCCTGTCGCGGGTACTTGACCCACCCACATAAGTGAGGTACCATTTTTCTCGGAAGACTTTGGGGAATGCGGGCTGGGTGGAATTTTGTGGATCCGCACAGATTCCAGAACTTTCCACCACAGAAATGTGAGGAAAATGTGTTTTTTTGGACAAATTTTGAGGTTTGCAAGGGATTCTGGGTAAATGTGTTGTGTCCACATTGCGTATTGGGCCGTTTCCTGTCGCGGGCTCTAGGCCTACCCACACAAGTGTGGTACCATTTTTCTCGGAAGACTTTGGGGAATGCGGGGTGGGTGGAATTTTGTGGATTCCAGAACTTTCCACCACAGAAATGTGAGGAAAATGTTTTTTTTTACAAAGTTTGAGGTTTGCAAGGTATTCCGGGTAACAGAACCTAGTGAGAGCCAGACAAGTCACCCCATCCTGGATTCCCCTGGGTGTCTAGTTTTCAAAAATGTATAGGTTTGCTAGGTTTCCCTAGGTGCCGGCAGAGCAAGGGTTCAAAATCTACAGCTAGGCACTTTGCAAGTGGGCTTTCTGCCGCCCAGGTGGGAAATCGGGGGGGGTTGCCCCGATATGCCCCCAAGGGGGGCAGGAAGACTGTGGCTATTTTTTGGGCGGTGGGGGCATTGGTATGTCCATTCTGGGCAGCTCCCACCCCCACGCATAAAAAAAGCCAGCGTAATCGCTGGCGCCTAGTGGGCTTTCTGCCCCCCCGCCCCCGTGGGCAGATCAGGGGCCACTGCCTCCATCTGCCCCCCGGGAGTGGGGCAGAAAGACTGTGACATTTTTTTCGGGAGATGTGGGCATTGGCATGCCCATTCTGGGCTGACCTCACCCCTGAATTTAAAAATAAAAAATCCTGAGGCCTAGTGGGCTTTCTGCCCCCCCCCCCCGGGAGGCAGATAAGGAGCTATTGCCCCAATATGGATCCGGGGAGGGGCAGAAAGACTGTGGTACTTGTTTTTGGGGTGGGGGCATTATCATGCCCATTCTGGGCAGCCCCCAGCCCTACATTATTAACAAAAAAAAGAAATCCCTGGTGCCTAGTGGGCTTTCTGCACCGCCCCCAGGGGCAGATATGGGGCTATTGCCCCCATCTGCCCCTGGGGGGAGCAGAAAGACTGTTGCATTTTTTTTGGGGGGGGGCATTGGCCTGCCCATCTTGGGCAGCCCCCACCCCTACATCAATAAGAAAAATCCCTGGTTTCTGATGGGCTTTCTGGCCCCCAGGGGGGGGGCAGAAAGACCTGAATTTCACTGGGGGTGGGGGCATTGTCATGCCCATTTTGAGCAGCCCGCACCCCAACATCAATAAAAAAAAATCCCTGTTTCTAGTGGGCTTTCTGTCCCCGGGGGGCAGATTGGGGGCTCGTGCCCCCGTCTGCCCTCTGGGGGGGCAGAAAGATTGACACTTCTCTGAGGGGGGGGGCATTGGCATGCCCTTTTTGGGCAGCCCCCACCCCAACGTCAATAAAAAAAAAAATCCCTGGTGTCTAGTGGGCTTTCTGCCCCCCCGGGGGGGGGGGGCAGATTAGGGGCTACTGCCCCCATCTGCCCCCCAGGGGGGGCAGAAAGACTGTTGTGCCCAAAACACTATGGGGGGAGCAAAGGCCCTTGCCCAAGGGGCCGCTCCCCCCTCCCTGGTGCTAGTGGGTGGATCCCTGCTTGGGGATCGCCCTCCGGGGTGATCCCCAAGCAGGAATCCACTAGGGAAGGGTAGCATTGGAAAGGGGAGATTCTCCCCTTTCCAACGATACCTCTCCCAAGTGTTTCGGTGCTCGGGGGGCTGAGATAGCCCCACGAGCACTGAAACACTGAAACTGAAACTACGTTTGTTTCGTTTTCAATGTAATGACAACAGAGCACCATACGCGCGATCGTCATTACAATGAAAATCAGGGAAGGGCCTCGGGCGGTTGGGGAAGCTCTTCCCCACCTCCTGAGGCCCCCAAAAAAAAATGGAAATCCCTGGATTTCGTGCCCCTGTCCTCATGACGGAATGGTTCCGTCATGAGCACAGGAGCACCGGTGCTCATGACGGAACCATTCCGTCATGAGCACCGAAGGGGTTAATAAGAGGGCCAGCAAAAGTAAACATTGACGTGTCTACTCCAACTAATTTCTGTTATCTTAGAGACTGTACATCACAGAGCCCCTTACATCCTCTAATGCCTGGTCTTTTCAAACCTGCGATTCATTTATTTCTCACACCTGCATCAGTGAAGTTTGCTCCATCTAGTCTTCATATATGTGCCTCCTGAACAGGACCCACTGTTGCTTAGAGCAGACCCTCCTCCAGTGATCGTAGCAGCTGCACAGAAGTCTCCTACTGTTATTCCTTTCCTTTCCATTCAACTGGATAAAGAGAGCAAACAAATAGATGCACTGGGAAAAAAGATGTGTGGAACATCAGCATATATATGATGAAAGCTGCTTGTGCTATTGCCCTTCTGGGAAGGTATGATAGATCTCTGTGGGATTCACTACAACAATATACAGAAAAGCTCCCAAAAGAGAACAGACAGGAGATTCTAAATGAGGGCTGCCTGCAATCAAACCAGATAATAGGTGCTGCAGGTGAAACTTCAGATCTGACTGCTCATGGCTATTGTCATGGAATCTGTGCACAAAGTCTTGGCTCAGACTGACCCAAACCAGAAGCACAATAACACATTCTGAATTTGTCTTTTCCGGGAAATACACTCTTTGGGTCTCGTGCGGACGGCAAGATGTCCCGCATGAAGACCGAAATAGAAACTTTGAAGGTGATTGGTCTAGAGAAACTAAAAGAATACCGTAGGAGGTACAGGCCCTACCATACAAGATACTTCCCTCAGAGGGTTCAGCATCTCCCTGGTCTCACCAGCAGCAACAACAACAGAGACAACCCTACCATCCTTGTAAATCCTCCAGAAGTAGAGGAAGTCGAAAGCAACAATCTGCGTCTGCAGGGAAACCCCTGACTAAACAATTATTCACTACTTCTCCCCCTCTCTGTCAGAAACTCCGGTGGGGGAGAAGTATTTGTCAGCCATCTCGAAGAATGGCATTTCATAGCAACGGACAAATCGGTCTTGTGTATTGTCCCCTCCTCTTTCTGTTCCACCAGTCACAATATTGGCATATTAAAAAGATCTACTGCAGAAGAAAGCCTACAATCTTTTGTAGAAACATGCTGTGTAGGAGGTTCCTTACCACAAAAGAGGTTTGGGAATTTATCCCCATTATTTTCTGGTGCAAAAAAAAAGGACCTAAAGAAGAATTCAGACCCATTCTCGATCTTCAAGTACATAAAGAAGGAAACATTTAGGATGTTGGCATGACACCAGATCTGTCCTCAACTACGGCAAGGAGACTGGCTGTTTTCAATAGATCTCCAAGAAGTCTACTTTTACATTCCAACAATAACGAAACATTGAACATTTCTTTTATTCATAGTAGGCTCAAAACATTACCAATACAAAGTTCTACCTTTCGTACTAAAATCAGCTCCTCGAACATTTGCAAAATGAATGGCGGTCGTCACAGTCCATCTAAGGAAACAAAAAATATTCGGCTATCCATACCTAGACGACTGGCTAATAAAAGGCATATCGTCAACGGAGGTATGGGAACATGCGATACCTTGGAGTAATGCTAGATACACAGTCTGCATAATTGTATCCTTCGGAGGAGAGGTTATCATCAATCCGTCTGAAGTGTCACAATCTCTTACACACTCGTCATTCAACGGCAAGACAGGTCACATCCATACTCGGTTCAATGACTTCTTGCATTTTTCAGGTTCCACATTCAAGGCTTCTCATGAGGCTTTTGCAACAATGCCTAGAAGATCAGTGGAATCAGTTCTCAGACCGCTAGGAAAAGAAATTGACCCTCTCACAGTCTGCAATGCAATCTCTTTCATGGTGGAAACAATCGAAAAATCTCCTGACAGGAATAACGTTCCATCAGGATCTTCCAGTTTAAACACTAATCACAGATGCATCTCTCCAAGGGTGGGGAGCTCACATGGTATCATCGCAAACCCAAGGAGTATGGTCGGACAAAAAAAGACTTATCATGTCAATCTAGAATTTAGAGCTGTTTATATAGCTTTGAAGTATTTTCCTCTGTTAATAACAACAAACTGCCTTCTTGTTCAGACAGACAATTCAACAACAATGTATTATCTGAACAAGCAGGGAGGAACTCATTTGAGACCTCTATCTCTTGAAGCTCTAGCCAGATGGAAATAGTTAATAGCCAGGAATTTAACAATAACAGAGATTTATCTTCCAGGTGTTAAGAACATACAAGTAGATTCACACAATGAGGGTTCTACACAATGAGGTCTTGCAAATAGATATGTCCACGGATGCAAACAACAGAAAATGCCAAGACTTTGCATCCAGATTCTACCACCTAGGGTTAAAAGGGAATACCCTTTTGATAGGCTAGCTAGGGAAATTTCTCTACTGCTTGTTTCCAGTACAGGGAGGACCTAGCCTGGCAGTTCGGGCTGGACTGTTCCCATGGGGAGCAGGGTCAAGACTGTTTTGCATAAGGCTGTGTCCAAACTTGAATGGCATGGTGAGCAAAAAGATTATGGATTTAGGCTCAGATCTCTATAGTAGGGGTGAATGTTTGACAATGTTCAGCATTCCGTCCATCTTTTTGTATTGCAAAACTAAAAATATGCAAAAATCATACTGTCTTTTTATTCATTATTTCCCGGTAAGAACAGGATTACCATCATCAAAACAATCCATTTCTAGATGGATAGTCTCTTGTATACTTCTTTCATACCATCTAGCTAAGCAGCCCCAACCTGGTAGACCTAAACCACATTCCGCTCAGGGAAAAGCTACAACTATAGCTCTTTTTGGAAATATTCCCACTTCAGAAATATGTAAAGCTGCTACTTGGAGATCTGTTCAAACCTTTACTAGACACTACTGTCTAGATTCAGACTCCAGAGCAGATACTCAAGTTGGGCAGGCTTCTTTGAGGAACATTTTGGGTGATTGTTGGAGTTGTTTTAATTTCATGTCTGACTAATTGTGGGATTGGCTTGCTATTCTATTCATTGCTTATGACTATTGATGAGAATCCTGTGAAAGAGAAGGAAGAGTTACTCACTTGTAATCCTAGTTCTCTTACAGGGGAATCCTCATCAAAGCCATAAGCAACCCTTCCGCCTCCATCGACACCTCTCAACAATGTTTCACCCAAGATCCTCTAATTTACATAAAATTACCTGACCTAACTGTCACCTGTAAGGCATGATGGGATGCAAGGTGTAATGTGAGGTTCTTAAAGGCACAGTGACAGTTTTATCTACAATGCTTTGCAATGCAGCCAATTGGCTAATAATGTTACACTTGTACAATGTGCAATTTTTATAAAACTTTTCTTCTCTGAATTTCAATGTAGCGGCTACATTGAAAGTCAGAGAACAAAAGTTTTATAAAAAAGAACAAGAAGATTATGAATAAATAAATCCTTTTTAAGAAAAACTTTGATGGAGTCTGTGCACTATGTAATTCAAACTATCTGTATATCTCACATATCTCATATGACCAATGGTGGGTGCTGAATCATCCTCTTGCAATTCATAAAGATGCCTTTAAATTCTGTATTTATCTTGTCACATTTGCCGCTCTTCAAAGACAGAGCTCAAATCTCAGGCTGTCTTCTGCTGCTTATGTTTTTTAACATGGGGAAAGTTGTTTACAAATTCTTTTCAATTTGCAGTCAGAGAAAGAGAAATAAAAGTGAATTATGTGACAATGTTGCTAGGGTACATGAAGTATGAACGAAAGGCTGTAGGATGTCATTTTTTTTGTAACACACAACAAAATGTTAATTCCTGTACATGTACGGTACACATTCATTAGAAAGGAAGGCAAAAATTCAACACATTTTGTTATTCTGAAGTGTGATGGGAACAAAGATTTTAATACAATCAGAAGAAATCCAGACACTTTACTTGGCGATGCACAAATAAATAGTCACTGAAACCCGATTTCCACACATTATAATTTGTGTACAGTATAGTTTTATCAGTAAAACTGTATGTCTGTGCAAATTTAGTGGCCATTTCCATGGAAATGTGCTGTCTGTAAATGACAGTGCGCTACCACACAATGCTTTGGTTCCATTAAAAAATCACCCGCCTCATGTCCATTAAAGCTAGATGGGTCGCCAACATTAGTCGCACTAAAAAGTGGGTCATGGTTCAAAAACGTTTGGGAAGCACTGATTTAAATCATATATTCTTGCATAATTGTTTTCATTGCAGGAGCATACCAACCTGACTCCAGAGTTATTGGAATGCCTATATTGGCGCAGAGGAGCCTTGCTGTATATGTATTGCCATACCATCAGGCATAATGAGCAGGAGCAGAAGATCGACAAAAGTACTGACATTCTAAACAAGGTATACTTCTGTTTTTAATATTATGTTTTTTGAGCGCATTAACCCAGAGTGGGTCATATCGACACTCCACTTGGTAAGAGGCCAGTTTGAAATTACCTTTTACAAACAGCAGTGATGCTTTTGGGGTCATTTTACATTGAGTCCCCATTTTGCAGCGGGTGTGTGCACCCATTTTCTAATCTTTTGGGGTAAGAAGGTTCTGGAGGACCATTCCACGACCGGCTCTAAGCTTTAAGGTGCTTTGATTTATCTCACTGCAACAAGTTAGTAAAACTATTTGACATATGTAAAGATCCACCGTATTTAGTTATCATCGAATAAATCTATCACTCCTCAGGCGTAAACGTATTTCGTAATACAAATTTGTATGGAACAAAAACCCCAGCAATAAAAAAAATTGTTTTTTGAAACAATACTAAATAATTTTTATTTGCATTTCATATATGTGTGTGTGTGTATATATATGTGTATGAGGCGCTTATTTTATTTTTCTAATAGCCCAATATTCCTGTGACCAAATAATGCTTCATTATAAACAAATAGTCAGTGAATGTTGTTCATTAGAATACTTCACCCAATAGGTTATGAGAGAGTGGTGAATATGTTCCTTCCAAAATAAGAAAAATTACTAATCAAATGGTTAAAGCAATAAATCTCTGATGTGAGTTTTGAAAATTGTGATAGACTAATATCCACCACTCAAATTACTTTCATTTTTCACTATACTAATTCACCACTAATCCTTTATGGGTTCCGGAGTAGGGTGCTACCCGCCGAAAAAAGCGCTTCAACACCCCATCAGTGGTAACAAGCGCTATATAAATGCAAACCTTTTTCCCTCTTCTAACCCTCCGCTATCCTTCTGAATCCAAATAACTGACTAACCTATCCACCACTCAATACTATACTAATTCAACACTAATCCTTTATGGGTTCCGGAGTAGCGTGCTACTCGTGGAAAAAGCGCTTCGACGCCTCGTCAGGGGTAGTAAGCGCTATATACATGCAATTACAATACAATACAATATGAAGGATCTCTCTTGTGTATTGGCACTTGTGCTACATTTCGGATTGTGATGTATGAATAAATATCCCAGTGAAGGATACATTCAAACCAGCATCCACCTTTGTACCGATATCTCTGAAGGACTCCATAGACCTGTTCAATGAGAGGGTTTTTGATGAATTAAAAAAATGTAATAAAACAATGAGCAAAGCATTTAAAAAGCATGATCACCAACAGAAAATGTATCATGACTTAATTAAGAAACTGCAATCCCAAGAACAAGGTGTTATTCGCAACTCTGACAAAGGAGGTAACATTGTCCTATGGCCCCTTGAGATGTACAAAATAGAGGCATATAAACAACTGAATGATGGGGACTGTTCCATCAGAAGCAGTTGGGAGAGTATGCAACAAGTGAAGACCCAATTTCAATCCGAATTAACACAATGGAGAAATGCAAGTTTATTCAACCAGGTTGAATATCTCTTTCTGGGGAATGACTTTCCAAAAACGCCAATATTGTATTTAATTCCAAAAATACATAAAAATTAGTCCCAACCACTGGGAAGGCCTATTATAGCAGCTGAAGAAAGCCTCTTTGGAAACACGTCGGGGTATGTCGACTTTTTTCTGCAAGAACACGCATGTAACCTACCGTCATTCATCAAAGATACTGGTGATTTCCTTTAAAGGTTTTATGATCGGCCATGGAGTGAAGACTGTCTTCTAATGATACTTATGTGAGTTCACTATATACTAGCATCAAGCACAGCGATGGATTACAGGTAGTTGAGTACTATCTGAGGGCTAGACCATGCTGATTATACAAACATACAAAGATGCTATTCTCTATGACCAGATGGTGCCTTGAGAACAATTTTGTTCCTTTTTAACAAAAAGATTTTTTGGCAGCTAAGCAGTACAGCGATGGGCACTTGCTTCACCCCCAGCTATGCTTTTCTGCATATGGGCTGGTGGGAGGAGCAGGTGCTCATCAACGACCACAGTACTACGTGGGGTGAAAATGTTATTTGTTGGTTGCATTTTCTTGATTATTTATTTGTGGTGTGGGAGAGTGCACAAGAAACAGCTGAGGCATTTGTAAAAGCAATCTTCTATAACACCATCAACTTGCATTTCACAGGCCAAATCGGCAAGACACAAGTAGATTTTTTTGGTAGTGTTCATTCAGGACAATAAAATTGAAACAAGATTGTTCAGGATGGAAACTATGGGTAATTCCACTCTACACGCACGTCGTTTCCACCCCGGCCACCTGAAATCCAGCATCCCCTTTGGGGAGATGCTTAGACTGCAAAGAAACTGCAGCCATGCTAATGATCTAAAGAGATGCTAGGAAGAGTCTGTAGACAGTTTCTTGGAACGGGTTATGCTCAAGAGAGTCCTTAGAAAAGACAGTGGCCGTAGTGAACCAAAAGAGCAGAGAATGCTTACTCTTTACAAACACACACGAAAAAGAATAAGACAGATATCAGACTAATAACAACCTACAGTAATCAAGAAAGGGAGTTAAGAGCCATCATCCGGAAGCATTGGCACTTAATCCATGGGGATTCAATTTTACGGCCTAGTACCCCTAGGTTGCCTTCTATCACGTATAGGAGAGCTTAATCCATGAGGGATGCCCTGGTCAGGAGTAGTTCAGAGGTCGTTTCAGCAGAAATGCTGGTTACAATAAGCCAAAGGCTTCTGCAAATGCAATAGATGCAAAGCCTGTGACTTTGGGGTGAACACAGTAGAATATGTAACTCCCTTCCATAATCAAAATAGTTGGTTCGTACAACTGTAAGATCGAGTTTACGGTGTATGTAGTGTCATGTGAATGCAGATTGAGATACATAGGCAGCACGATATTACAGGGCTATAAAAGGATCCCTCAACATATAAGAGCTATTAGAAATAGAGACTATTCCTACCCAGTGGCTAGGCTCTTTAAGGACACCACAACAATGATGTCAAATGTTTGAAATATTTTCTTATCATTGCAGTTCCAAAACACTTTGGGTGGTAACCGTGAACGGTTACTGAGGCAAACAGAAACAAGGTGCATCATAAATTTAGATTCATGTCACCTAATGGCTTAAATCGTAAAGAAGAGTTATTCAACACATTTTGTGATTTAGATGGTGCTGCAATCCCTTATTTTCCTTATTTTTTTAATATAGTGCCTGACTGAAATGATCGGAAGGGACATTAGGAGGTTGGATTTTACTTTTTGTATTTGGTATTTTGGATACAGAGAGTGACACTGCTGTTTTGATTAGAGGAGGGTCTATATAAAGTATAACATTTGGAAACATGCAATTTCCTTCATGATTTCAGAATATCCAAGTGTAGAGTGCTTATGCTACACATGCAATTTGCCCACTTGGGCTCAATTTTGTGGCGAAATCCACAGTGATGAATTATACTGAGACACAAAAGAATCTAATTATTGAATATTATATGAATTATATATTCAAAATTGATGTGCTGAATAAGGAAAAAAATGTTTTATCATAAATGTTATTAGAAATCATGTCACATGTTGATAAATATGCACTTTAATTCTTCTAAAGTTATGAGGTAAAATCCTCCTGCACCAAATAAATGTTTTGCTTTTCAAATAATTCTCGAATTAAATGCTAGCTTATAATTTGGCCATGTCTTGCAACCGTAAAATGTATAGTTTTCCTTTCATCTCTTTTAGAGAGATGAGCACTATTTAAATGAAGTTGTAATGGCACCGCGTGTATGTGAACAAGGCCAAATGTTTTGGCCGAAACGCGTCATGGCAGATTATGGATAAATAAAACTGCGGAGAATATTTTGGTGTCTGTGCCTGGTCCTTCGGATTGCATTAGAGACGGGTGTTGTGGTATATATATATATATATATATATATATATATATATATATATATATATATATATATATATATATATATATATATACTTGGTTGGAATGACAAGAATCCAAGCAATTGACAATCAGTCTGCATATGCGCCGTCAACAAGAAATGTGGCTTGAACAAAACTCACCCGACTGACGGAGAGTGAGGAAGGACCGCGCGCGGAAACCAAACGGCAGAAACCGGAGGAGAGGAGTCGGAGGACACCGCTGTCTTCGGAAGAAACAGCGAGGTAAGAGTGCTGTGTGACGTGCGCTGTCATCATTGTTGAAAGGCAGCAGACTGGGAGACGAGATAACACTAGAATGCGGTAAAGATCACAAGGAGTGATCAACTGCATTCCGTGTGGGGAGAGACAAAGACAGAGGGAAAACGTTGCCATAGGGAATCACGGCAGCGGCAGCCATAAATGAAATACACCACGAGGAACTCGAAGTGGTGAAAGTGAATCCAATAACGGCTAAAAGGTTTTTGACAGTACATGAGTGAGACAAGTAATCGTGCAATTAATCAAATCATAAAGAGACAGAGAGGATCAATCGTGAGCGGACGGCCACTGCTACAATTTAAACAGCTCGCATCTTTAAAGGAAATAACAATTAACTCTGAAAAATCGCAAATAAACACCGCGAAATATGGCAAACATCGCGGAGAGAGTAAATAAGAGGCAAATGAAAGTGGAAGCCCTGTTTACAAGCAATAAAGGTGCCCAAAGCAATGAAAGAGCTGGAGAAACAATGGAACGCGAGGCAGGCGGAAAAAATCTTAAAAGCCTATTTTTTCAATTGGAAAAATCAATGAAAAAGGAAATTACAAAGGGATGGGAAATAATAACCATGGAGAAGTATCTAGAGGTAAACAGAGTCCCGAGAGGACTAAGAATATTCACCTTACCTAATCATCCGGACACTAGACCCGAAATACTAGAGGAGTGGGGCAAAAACAATATGGTATGCTCTCGCAATATGATGCAAATCATCATTAAATATGACAAGAAAGACCTGGACGACATACACAAAACAATTGAGACCTTGGAAAAAGAAATACAATTGTTGAAAAAACAAGAAGAAAGTGGAAAATACAGAACGGAAATGGAAACCAATTTGGATAAATATGAGAAAGAAATTGAAGAGAGAAAACAAAGAAAATTTCGTAGAGACAAAAGGGATTATGAAATTGGAACTATCTTCACCTTTGCTAAAAGATTCACACAGCTAAGAAAACAACTAAAGGCAAAACCAGCGAAACAAAACGAATCAGACACAACCATGAGTGAATCGGAGGCAGAATTGAGTGAAGGAGAAAATGCCACTGCCACGTCTTTTTTAGACAAAATGAGACTGATGTACATAGATCAAAGGCCAGGCAACAACAGAGGGAGGGGCAGAGGACAAACACAAACGAAAAATCGGGGCCAAGGAAGAGGCAGAACAACAGAACAATCAAACACAGAAAAACAAGGAGAAGCCTCCGGAAATACAAATCAATACACGTTACGCAGCAAATCAAGGAAATAAGCCATAAACACAATCTAGAACCAGACAACAATCTGATTGTAAACAACAGGATGTGGGAGCACACCGCTGACCTCTCAGGCAAGGTTCGCCCCTGGCATTCTGGTAAATGCAGTTCTTGTAGCTCGCTCCGATATTTTCGAGTGTTTCGCCAAGGTTGGCGCAGATAGTGCTGATCTCTAGACACGTGTTTCTGGTTTATTAACCGTCATCAGTAGAGAATACAGTCTTATATTTTGGGGTTTGCTGAGTAGGCTGCCAAACATTATATCAGGTCCGGTACCTCTCACTGGCGCGCAGGTGCTTCATCCACGAGCTCGTCAGCTCAATGACTCACGGGAGTACTTTAAATAGACAACAGGATGTGGGAGCACACCGCTGACCTCTCAGGCAAGGTTCGCCCCTGGCATTCTGGTAAATGCAGTTCTTGTAGCTCGCTCCGATATTTTCGAGTGTTTCGCCAAGGTTGGCGCAGATAGTGCTGATCTCTAGACACGTGTTTCTGGTTTATTAACCGTCATCAGTAGAGAATACAGTCTTATATTTTGGGGTTTGCTGAGTAGGCTGCCAAACATTATATCAGGTCCGGTACCTCTCACTGGCGCGCAGGTGCTTCATCCACGAGCTCGTCAGCTCAATGACTCACGGGAGTACTTTAAATAGACAACAGGATGTGGGAGCACACCGCTGACCTCTCAGGCAAGGTTCGCCCCTGGCATTCTGGTAAATGCAGTTCTTGTAGCTCGCTCCGATATTTTCGAGTGTTTCGCCAAGGTTGGCGCAGATAGTGCTGATCTCTAGACACGTGTTTCTGGTTTATTAACCGTCATCAGTAGAGAATACAGTCTTATATTTTGGGGTTTGCTGAGTAGGCTGCCAAACATTATATCAGGTCCGGTACCTCTCACTGGCGCGCAGGTGCTTCATCCACGAGCTCGTCAGCTCAATGACTCACGGGAGTACTTTAAATAGACAACAGGATGTGGGAGCACACCGCTGACCTCTCAGGCAAGGTTCGCCCCTGGCATTCTGGTAAATGCAGTTCTTGTAGCTCGCTCCGATATTTTCGAGTGTTTCGCCAAGGTTGGCGCAGATAGTGCTGATCTCTAGACACGTGTTTCTGGTTTATTAACCGTCATCAGTAGAGAATACAGTCTTATATTTTGGGGTTTGCTGAGTATGCTGCCAAACATTATATCAGGTCCGGTACCTCTCACTGGCGCGCAGGTGCTTCATCCACGAGCTCGTCAGCTCAATGACTCACGGGAGTACTTTAAATAGACAACAGGATGTGGGAGCACACCGCTGACCTCTCAGGCAAGGTTCGCCCCTGGCATTCTGGTAAATGCAGTTCTTGTAGCTCGCTCCGATATTTTCGAGTGTTTCGCCAAGGTTGGCGCAGATAGTGCTGATCTCTAGACACGTGTTTCTGGTTTATTAACCGTCATCAGTAGAGAATACAGTCTTATATTTTGGGGTTTGCTGAGTAGGCTGCCAAACATTATATCAGGTCCGGTACCTCTCACTGGCGCGCAGGTGCTTCATCCACGAGCTCGTCAGCTCAATGACTCACGGGAGTACTTTAAATAGACAACAGGATGTGGGAGCACACCGCTGACCTCTCAGGCAAGGTTCGCCCCTGGCATTCTGGTAAATGCAGTTCTTGTAGCTCGCTCCGATATTTTCGAGTGTTTCGCCAAGGTTGGCGCAGATAGTGCTGATCTCTAGACACGTGTTTCTGGTTTATTAACCGTCATCAGTAGAGAATACAGTCTTATATTTTGGGGTTTGCTGAGTAGGCTGCCAAACATTATATCAGGTCCGGTACCTCTCACTGGCGCGCAGGTGCTTCATCCACGAGCTCGTCAGCTCAATGACTCACGGGAGTACTTTAAATAGACAACAGGATGTGGGAGCACACCGCTGACCTCTCAGGCAAGGTTCGCCCCTGGCATTCTGGTAAATGCAGTTCTTGTAGCTCGCTCCGATATTTTCGAGTGTTTCGCCAAGGTTGGCGCAGATAGTGCTGATCTCTAGACACGTGTTTCTGGTTTATTAACCGTCATCAGTAGAGAATACAGTCTTATATTTTGGGGTTTGCTGAGTAGGCTGCCAAACATTATATCAGGTCCGGTACCTCTCACTGGCGCGCAGGTGCTTCATCCACGAGCTCGTCAGCTCAATGACTCACGGGAGTACTTTAAATAGACAACAGGATGTGGGAGCACACCGCTGACCTCTCAGGCAAGGTTCGCCCCTGGCATTCTGGTAAATGCAGTTCTTGTAGCTCGCTCCGATATTTTCGAGTGTTTCGCCAAGGTTGGCGCAGATAGTGCTGATCTCTAGACACGTGTTTCTGGTTTATTAACCGTCATCAGTAGAGAATACAGTCTTATATTTTGGGGTTTGCTGAGTAGGCTGCCAAACATTATATCAGGTCCGGTACCTCTCACTGGCGCGCAGGTGCTTCATCCACGAGCTCGTCAGCTCAATGACTCACGGGAGTACTTTAAATAGACAACAGGATGTGGGAGCACACCGCTGACCTCTCAGGCAAGGTTCGCCCCTGGCATTCTGGTAAATGCAGTTCTTGTAGCTCGCTCCGATATTTTCGAGTGTTTCGCCAAGGTTGGCGCAGATAGTGCTGATCTCTAGACACGTGTTTCTGGTTTATTAACCGTCATCAGTAGAGAATACAGTCTTATATTTTGGGGTTTGCTGAGTAGGCTGCCAAACATTATATCAGGTCCGGTACCTCTCACTGGCGCGCAAGTGCTTCATCCACGAGCTCGTCAGCTCAATGACTCACGGGAGTACTTTAAATAGACAAAAGGATGTGGGAGCACACCGCTGACCTCTCAGGCAAGGTTCACCCCTGGCATTCTGGTAAATGCAGTTCTTGTAGCTCGCTCCGATATTTTCGAGTGTTTCGCCAAGGTTGGCGCAGATAGTGCTGATCTCTAGACACGTGTTTCTGGTTTATTAACCGTCATCAGTAGAGAATACAGTCTTATATTTTGGGGTTTGCTGAGTAGGCTGCCAAACATTATATCAGGTCCGGTACCTCTCACTGGCGCGCAGGTGCTTCATCCACGAGCTCGTCAGCTCAATGACTCACGGGAGTACTTTAAATAGACAACAGGATGTGGGAGCACACCGCTGACCTCTCAGGCAAGGTTCGCCCCTGGCATTCTGGTAAATGCAGTTCTTGTAGCTCGCTCCGATATTTTCGAGTGTTTCGCCAAGGTTGGCGCAGATAGTGCTGATCTCTAGACACGTGTTTCTGGTTTATTAACCGTCATCAGTAGAGAATACAGTCTTATATTTTGGGGTTTGCTGAGTAGGCTGCCAAACATTATATCAGGTCCGGTACCTCTCACTGGCGCGCAGGTGCTTCATCCACGAGCTCGTCAGCTCAATGACTCACGGGAGTACTTTAAATAGACAACAGGATGTGGGAGCACACCGCTGACCTCTCAGGCAAGGTTCGCCCCTGGCATTCTGGTAAATGCAGTTCTTGTAGCTCGCTCCGATATTTTCGAGTGTTTCGCCAAGGTTGGCGCAGATAGTGCTGATCTCTAGACACGTGTTTCTGGTTTATTAACCGTCATCAGTAGAGAATACAGTCTTATATTTTGGGGTTTGCTGAGTAGGCTGCCAAACATTATATCAGGTCCGGTACCTCTCACTGGCGCGCAGGTGCTTCATCCACGAGCTCGTCAGCTCAATGACTCACGGGAGTACTTTAAATAGACAACAGGATGTGGGAGCACACCGCTGACCTCTCAGGCAAGGTTCGCCCCTGGCATTCTGGTAAATGCAGTTCTTGTAGCTCGCTCCGATATTTTCGAGTGTTTCGCCAAGGTTGGCGCAGATAGTGCTGATCTCTAGACACGTGTTTCTGGTTTATTAACCGTCATCAGTAGAGAATACAGTCTTATATTTTGGGGTTTGCTGAGTAGGCTGCCAAACATTATATCAGGTCCGGTACCTCTCACTGGCGCGCAGGTGCTTCATCCACGAGCTCGTCAGCTCAATGACTCACGGGAGTACTTTAAATAGACAACAGGATGTGGGAGCACACCGCTGACCTCTCAGGCAAGGTTCGCCCCTGGCATTCTGGTAAATGCAGTTCTTGTAGCTCGCTCCGATATTTTCGAGTGTTTCGCCAAGGTTGGCGCAGATAGTGCTGATCTCTAGACACGTGTTACTGCTTTATTAACCGTCATCAGTAGAGAATACAGTCTTATATTTTGGGGTTTGCTGAGTAGGCTGCCAAACATTATATCAGGTCCGGTACCTCTCACTGGTGCGCAGGTGCTTCATCCACGAGCTCGTCAGCTCAATGACTCACGGGAGTACTTTAAATAGACAACAGGATGTGGGAGCACACCGCTGACCTCTCAGGCAAGGTTCGCCCCTGACATTCTGGTAAATGCAGTTCTTGTAGCTCGCTCCGATATTTTCGAGTGTTTCGCCAAGGTTGGCGCAGATAGTGCTGATCTCTAGACACGTGTTTCTGGTTTATTAACCGTCATCAGTAGAGAATACAGTCTTATATTTTGGGGTTTGCTGAGTAGGCTGCCAAACATTATATCAGGTCCGGTACCTCTCACTGGCGCGCAGGTGCTTCATCCACGAGCTCGTCAGCTCAATGACTCACGGGAGTACTTTAAATAGACAACAGGATGTGGGAGCACACCGCTGACCTCTCAGGCAAGGTTCGCCCCTGGCATTCTGGTAAATGCAGTTCTTGTAGCTCGCTCCGATATTTTCGAGTGTTTCGCCAAGGTTGGCGCAGATAGTGCTGATCTCTAGACACGTGTTTCTGGTTTATTAACCGTCATCAGTAGAGAATACAGTCTTATATTTTGGGGTTTGCTGAGTAGGCTGCCAAACATTATATCAGGTCCGGTACCTCTCACTGGCGCGCAGGTGCTTCATCCACGAGCTCGTCAGCTCAATGACTCACGGGAGTACTTTAAATAGACAACAGGATGTGGGAGCACACCGCTGACCTCTCAGGCAAGGTTCGCCCCTGGCATTCTGGTAAATGCAGTTCTTGTAGCTCGCTCCGATATTTTCGAGTGTTTCGCCAAGGTTGGCGCAGATAGTGCTGATCTCTAGACACGTGTTTCTGGTTTATTAACCGTCATCAGTAGAGAATACAGTCTTATATTTTGGGGTTTGCTGAGTAGGCTGCCAAACATTATATCAGGTCCGGTACCTCTCACTGGCGCGCAGGTGCTTCATCCACGAGCTCGTCAGCTCAATGACTCACGGGAGTACTTTAAATAGACAACAGGATGTGGGAGCACACCGCTGACCTCTCAGGCAAGGTTCGCCCCTGGCATTCTGGTAAATGCAGTTCTTGTAGCTCGCTCCGATATTTTCGAGTGTTTCGCCAAGGTTGGCGCAGATAGTGCTGATCTCTAGACACGTGTTTCTGGTTTATTAACCGTCATCAGTAGAGAATACAGTCTTATATTTTGGGGTTTGCTGAGTAGGCTGCCAAACATTATATCAGGTCCGGTACCTCTCACTGGCGCGCAGGTGCTTCATCCACGAGCTCGTCAGCTCAATGACTCACGGGAGTACTTTAAATAGACAACAGGATGTGGGAGCACACCGCTGACCTCTCAGGCAAGGTTCGCCCCTGGCATTCTGGTAAATGCAGTTCTTGTAGCTCGCTCCGATATTTTCGAGTGTTTCGCCAAGGTTGGCGCAGATAGTGCTGATCTCTAGACACGTGTTTCTGGTTTATTAACCGTCATCAGTAGAGAATACAGTCTTATATTTTGGGGTTTGCTGAGTAGGCTGCCAAACATTATATCAGGTCCGGTACCTCTCACTGGCGCGCAGGTGCTTCATCCACGAGCTCGTCAGCTCAATGACTCACGGGAGTACTTTAAATAGACAACAGGATGTGGGAGCACACCGCTGACCTCTCAGGCAAGGTTCGCCCCTGGCATTCTGGTAAATGCAGTTCTTGTAGCTCGCTCCGATATTTTCGAGTGTTTCGCCAAGGTTGGCGCAGATAGTGCTGATCTCTAGACACGTGTTTCTGGTTTATTAACCGTCATCAGTAGAGAATACAGTCTTATATTTTGGGGTTTGCTGAGTAGGCTGCCAAACATTATATCAGGTCCGGTACCTCTCACTGGCGCGCAGGTGCTTCATCCACGAGCTCGTCAGCTCAATGACTCACGGGAGTACTTTAAATAGACAACAGGATGTGGGAGCACACCGCTGACCTCTCAGGCAAGGTTCGCCCCTGGCATTCTGGTAAATGCAGTTCTTGTAGCTCGCTCCGATATTTTCGAGTGTTTCGCCAAGGTTGGCGCAGATAGTGCTGATCTCTAGACACGTGTTTCTGGTTTATTAACCGTCATCAGTAGAGAATACAGTCTTATATTTTGGGGTTTGCTGAGTAGGCTGCCAAACATTATATCAGGTCCGGTACCTCTCACTGGCGCGCAGGTGCTTCATCCACGAGCTCGTCAGCTCAATGACTCACGGGAGTACTTTAAATAGACAACAGGATGTGGGAGCACACCGCTGACCTCTCAGGCAAGGTTCGCCCCTGGCATTCTGGTAAATGCAGTTCTTGTAGCTCGCTCCGATATTTTCGAGTGTTTCGCCAAGGTTGGCGCAGATAGTGCTGATCTCTAGACACGTGTTTCTGGTTTATTAACCGTCATCAGTAGAGAATACAGTCTTATATTTTGGGGTTTGCTGAGTAGGCTGCCAAACATTATATCAGGTCCGGTACCTCTCACTGGCGCGCAGGTGCTTCATCCACGAGCTCGTCAGCTCAATGACTCACGGGAGTACTTTAAATAGACAACAGGATGTGGGAGCACACCGCTGACCTCTCAGGCAAGGTTCGCCCCTGGCATTCTGGTAAATGCAGTTCTTGTAGCTCGCTCCGATATTTTCGAGTGTTTCGCCAAGGTTGGCGCAGATAGTGCTGATCTCTAGACACGTGTTTCTGGTTTATTAACCGTCATCAGTAGAGAATACAGTCTTATATTTTGGGGTTTGCTGAGTAGGCTGCCAAACATTATATCAGGTCCGGTACCTCTCACTGGCGCGCAGGTGCTTCATCCACGAGCTCGTCAGCTCAATGACTCACGGGAGTACTTTAAATAGACAACAGGATGTGGGAGCACACCGCTGACCTCTCAGGCAAGGTTCGCCCCTGGCATTCTGGTAAATGCAGTTCTTGTAGCTCGCTCCGCAGAACAACAGAACAATCAAACACAGAAAAACAAGGAGAAGCCTCCGGAAATACAAATCAATACACGTTACGCAGCAAATCAAGGAAATAAGCCATAAACACAATCTAGAACCAGACAACAATCTGATTGTAAACCTGTCAAACACAATACTAACGAAAAATCAATGTAGAGTACTAAACAAAGGACTGACTTTCTGCCCAGAAACCCACCATGATATAGTAGAAACCAAAATTGAAACATACAAATTTATTCGGAAATTAAAACTGGCCAAATACTTTGCCAAATATCAAAACAAAAATACACCAGCCGAAGCAAGTGGCACAACTGATCCATCCCCTAGTATTACAATCAATCAAATACCGGAAATAAAAACAGTCTACGATCTAACACATGATCTAGAGGATGAGGAATTACAGGAGTCAGATGTAATAACTGAGACTAGGATTTGAAACCTCAGGAAGAGATAAAACCACATTCAAACCTAAATCAAAATTCTGTCCCATTTTAACACAAGGAAATAAAATTGATCTCTACTATGAACTCATAACATCAGATCTAGAAAATCTAACTAACAAACAAGGGGAAAAAAATGAAAATCTAACTAAAGCAGAAAGGAGAGCGCTAAAAGAATTGATGGAAAATGAAAGCCTGGAAATTAAACCAGCCGATAAAGGCGGGACATTGTGGTGATGGAGAAGACGCAATACAAAAAAGAAGCACTAAGACAACTGAACAACATCGAAAATTACAAAAAACTTAAAACAAATCCCATCAATCAATTAACAATGGAATTACAATCAAAATTGAAAACGTGGTCAGAAAAAGGCTTGCTAACCAATGATGAGGTGAGCTTCCTAACCAAGGACAACCCTACGATCCCAACCATATACATCCTACCTAAGATCCACAAAACACTGATCAATCAGCCAGGAACACCGATAATATCAAGCTGTGACAGTCTCTATGAACCCCTTTCAAAATATGTGGATTCCTTCCTGGCACCAATGGTCACCACGCTAAACTCCTACATTAAAGACACAGGCGATTTTTTGAGGATCTTGAACGAAACACACTAGCAAGAAGACTATCTGTTAGCCACAATTGATGTAGTATCACTCTACACATCAATCAATCAATCACAACACAGGACTTGGAGCCTTAGAATATTTTCTAGGACAAAAAGATATCAAATATCTTGAACACTCCAAAATGATCAAGGAAATGGTGGAGCTATGCCTACGGAATAATATATTCATATTTGACCAACAACTCTACTGCCAAATGTGCGGAACCGCCATGGGCGTGTCATTTTCACCCAGCTAAGCGAATCTCACAATGGGATGGTGGGAAAAATCAATAGCCTGGAGTGAAAATATGGATACATACACAGAAAAAATCATACTATGGCTAAGATTCATTGACGATCTTTTTATCATATGGAGTGGCACGTCGGAAGAATTCAGCCAATATGTAGCGAAGTTAAACACCAATGCTGAAGGTCTACTATTTACACACAACTCCAGCAAAACAAGAATACAATTCCTTGACATTGAAGTATATCAGGAAGAAGGTAAACTGAAAACGACAACATATCGAAAACCGACTGCCACAAACAGCGTACTCCAAGGCTCAAGCTTTCACCCAACATCATTAATCAAAAGTATACCTTACAGTGAATTCTTACGTATGAAACGCAACTGCTCTGATGATAAAGAACTGGAATACAAAATGGATGAAACAACCAAAAACTTCCTAGAAAGAGGCTACAAACCAATAGATGTAAGGATGGGAAGAAAGAAGGCAGAACAAATCCCCAGAGAACATACCTTACAAACCAAAAGAGACGGTAAAAGGAGGAGAATCCAGATATAAGAATGATCCTGTCATACAGTAAGGAAAATCATGCCATCGCAGAAATAATGAACAAACATTGGCACATACTGTTAAAAGATCCTGACACATGAGAAAAATACTAAAAGACAAACCCAGTATAACATACAAGCGAGCTCCTTCAATCAAAGACAAAATTGTACATAGTCACTTTACAAAACCGAACATAAAAATGTGGCTAACAGATCTACAAGTCGGCTTCAAAAAAATGCGAAAAGTGTAAGGCTTGCAAAATCGGAGAAAACAAAAAAGAAATCACTGACCCAAAAGGAAGAAGATATACAATAAAGGAAAAAATAAACTGTGAAAGCACATATGCCGTGTACATGTTGGAATGTAATTGCGGATGCAGATACATTGGAAGCACAATCTGCCAACTGAAAAAAAGGATTTTGGAACACATCCGTGCAATTCAAAATGATGATCCAACATACGCCATGACCAAACATATGAAATTACATCAAAACTACGGATGGCAACAAATGAAATACTAGGGTCTGGCAACGGTCCCTACAAACGAAAGAGGAGGAGACAGAACCAAAAAACTGAGACGCTTGGAATCAAGAATGATCATCAGGTTCCAAACTAAACAGCCAATCGGATTGAATGGGGACGAAGAACTTCATGTGCACTTGTAAATACTCACGCTAAGTAGTACTTGTCGCAACTGAGAGATGACTAGAAGAGAAACTAAATGGCACTACGCCGGCAAATGAAAAACTTCAGTTTAAAATTTAACAATCACATGAACAGGTGATATTTTGGGCACTAAGCCATTACTAATCTAGCCTGTATAGTTAACATGGATTCACAAAAGTAATGTTGTAAATATAAAGAATATGCACTGTAAATATTATAACTTATGTCAATTGGAACCACATTTCCCATAATGCACCATAATGGCTATATGGGTAGTTGTGATATATAGACCTAAATGTGGATCACCGCTAACCGTGAGCAAGACCAGAGTGGTCGAAACGCGTTGGTTTGTGAGAGGACTTGATGGTGTTGGCTGTATCATACTGAAGTAAAGAAGTCTTGATACCAATCTCCTGGAGTGCGAGTAATTCTTTCTACTTGGTGGCAATATATATATATATCCTACAACCTACTGGCGGTCGCCAGTAGGTAGTTATAGTTAGGACCACGTTTT
>CAWUFW010025588.1:0-42977 GCA_963921515.1 Calotriton arnoldi
CCCCCTGGCTAAGGGTGGTATTAGTGGTAGGCATCCAGCCCCCTGGCTAAGGGTGGTAGTGGTGGTAGGCATCCAGCCCCCCTGGGTAAGGGTGGTAGTAGTGGTGGGCATCTGGCACCCCCTGGCTAAGGGTGGTAGTAGTGGTAAGCATCCAGCCCCTGGCTAAGGGTGGTAGTAGTGGTAGGCATCCAGCCCCCTGGCTAAGGGTGGTAGTAGTGGTAGGCATCTGGCACCCCCATGGCTAAGGGTGGTAGTAGTGGTAGGCATCCAGCCCCCTGGCTAAGGGTGGTAGTAGTGGTAGGCATCTGGCACCCCCATGGCTAAGGGTGGTAGTAGTGGTAGGCATCCAGCCCCCTGGCTAAGGGTGGTAGTAGTGGTAGGCATCTAGCCCCCTGGCTAAGGGTGGTAGGCATCCAGCCCCCTGGGTAAGGGTGGTAGTAGTGGTAGGCATCCAGCCCCCTGGCTAAGGGTGGTAGTAGTGGTAGGCATCCAGCCCCCTGGGTAAGAGTGGTAGTAGTGGTAGGCATCCAGCCCCCTGGCTAAGGGTGGTAGTAGTGGTAGGCATCCAGCCCCCCTGGGTAGGGGTGGTAGTGGTGGTGCGCATCCAGGCCCCTGTGTGCATATGTGGCATTGGTGATGGGCATCCCGCCCCTATGGTGCTGCTGTTGCTGGTGTAAGTAAATTCTGCATCCCTCTGTGTGTGTGTGATGTGTCGTGTACGTGTTGTATGTTTTTGTGGTTGGTGTCTGACTTACCTTCTGCACCGTACGCGTCCGTGCCTGTTCCGGTAGTAAATGTAGAATATTGGTAGGATCAGAACGAAGGGATTCATGGTTGGTTCGTCTCGTTCGTCTTTCTCGTTGCTTCGCGTCGTCCTCGTTGCTGGCGTGTTCGCCTCGTAGCCGTGGATCGTGTTGTGTCGCGAATCAGAGCTTATGTTCGCCTCTCCCGGAAGCTTTGACGTGCCGGACGTAGCGACGGGTTAGGCGCGTACGGAAAGCGCATCGTACTTGTCCGGCCGGACGGGGCTGCATTTTCCCTTCCGTGCGACTCGATTCGGCGTTTCCGGATTCGCCTCGGTCGGAGAACAGGACCTGGATTGGGTGAGTACGACTCGGCCGGATTCTATGCTGTTGTGCGCATCGTACTTGCTCGTTCGGAATAATGTACGGATCGGTCGGGAAACAGGCATTCGCATGGCTTTTTTCTCGACCGAATGGTATTGGGTGCGCCTCCGACCGAGATCGGAATCGGCCCCTAGGTCTTTGTTGAATATATACTTTTTATTAATTTAATCCACATATTAGACATATATGTTGAGTATTTTCTATTTTTTAACTATTGCAGAGAGTGCTTTTAGATCTGAGACGCACACTATATTGTTTTTGCCTTACCTGCCATTAGAATTCCATTTGAGGAACTTATATAAGATCAGGATGATGTTACAAGAAAATTAGTTTTCTCTCACTTATGTTTCCTTTATGAGTGTCAGGACTATTGGTAAATCCTAAAATAAATCTGGCTGTGTATTGTATTTAAATCCCTTGTCTTTTCGAAGAATTTTTAGATTAAGCTCCATAAAAAAATAGGTCCATTCTAATGAATATGTTGTTTATAATTAGAGAGTAATTAAAAGAAGATTTGTTGATGAAATGATAACTTGATGTTACTCTGTTTAATTTCACTATTGTAGTGTATGAAATAGAAGGAAACCTGAATGAGGTGAATGACACACTTAACACTGATCAAATATGTGCTTTATATATTTTGTGGGACAGTTATAGTTTTGTATAATTTTCAATCACTTAATTAGACATTTCTCTTTTGGCAGACCCCTTGCAATTCTTTTTAGCAACTGAAGAGTTGTCATTATTTTGCATCATTTGTCATAATGTTTGGTCCTGATGAAGGTGGATGTGAAATTGGAGTTTAGCCAACGAAACATATGTCAAAATTTTTTAAATCTGCTCACTGCTGTTGGCCATACAAGGAGGGAAGAACTCATTGTGTCTCCTTGGTGTTTTAACTTTGGGGTCTACAGCAGGGGCCTTGTTTTTAACTAATTGGACGAGATGGTTGTCTGAAACTATCCAATTACATTAGCTTACTTTTTCTGTTTATGATTTTGATTTACTGTTGATTATATGTTGGATTGTTTGCTAGATTTATGTTTGTTGAAAATATGATTCTAAATATTGATACATATGCTTATTAAATAAATTATATCAATGAAATTTGACTGAATAAAATTATATGTTCAATAATCATTTTCAATGAAGAATTGATTATCTGGGCTTTGTGTTTCAAGTAAATGTTAGAAAAGAATATTTGTATATCCCTGAATTCTAAGAAAAATTAACATTGTGGCTTTGATTTACAAACACTTTGCCCAAGGTTTGCATTACTTTTATAATGCAAATTTTGCACAAAAAGTTGTGTTGGTATTTACTTTCCAATGCAAATCAGGATTTGCATTGGAAAGTTGGTCAAAGTAACGTAGAGTAGTGTTATGTATTACTTTGAGCTACTTTGTATCAAGGCGGTGTTCTATGAGTTTTACATTGGCATTCTTATGCAACCACCCATGGGTTTTGTTGCAAATCCGTCAGCTAACATTGGTAGGTAAGGATTTGGATCAAACACTTCTCCTCGAGACAGCGTAACAGTTGAGCAAGTATTAAAATGCACCACATTTTTCCACCTTTGCATGTGTGCTGCATTATACAGCACACATCCGAAGTGGAAAAATTATTAAAGCATAGATTTTGTACTGGAAGGGTCCCTTTCCCGTGCAAAACTAATGCTTAATCGAAAGCACACACTTTTGCAATATAGTACAAAGGTTTGTGGTTTGGCAAAGTGCACCAGCCAAGGGAGAGAGCAAAACAGAGCCATATCTTAGTACATGTGGAGATGTCCTGCTCTATCCATTTTATCAATTTCATGCAGCATTCTGTGACAGTAGATTATCTACCAATGGATGTCTGGGCACGTGTCTATGTTAAATAGTTATAATTCAGAGCTATAGACAAAATCCATGTAACAAGGATTTTTATTTAGGCGTGGACGTTTATTTCCATAATTTGGCGGAAGATTGTGAAGCATTGCAGATAGCGCAATAATGTAGATTTTAGGGGTGACCCACTTAGAGGTGGTTTTACTGGGGTTGTAGTTGTGGTTGTATGACATCATTTTAGCAATGCGTGTAGTATATTTTAGCAAACCTCAAAGGGTTGTTCATAAGGACTAGCAGAGCATATCTTATAATTGGTAAATGCATACCTGATAAACTCTTGACTTAAATTTGCGGGTCAGTGAAGTCTTTGAGAGGGTGATGACATTAAGGTATAAGAGCAAAAACTCTTTTTTGAAGGGTGTTTAAGGTTTAGAAAGGGGTGACCCAGTTAAACCCATGGTTACATTTCTTTGCTAGGTGGATTGACTCCAGTTAAAAGCAATCACCTACTGTGGGTGTCTTGACAGATATTTATGTTGTCTCGCATGTGGTCAAAGGTTTTGCCCATTGTCACTTGATAGATGATAGCAAATTGGACAAAGATGCAGCTGTTACATTACTTCATGTCCACAAACCCTATAGGACTCTGTACAAATGACTGGATGATGTCATCAATGATGTCTTCAAGGAAGTCATATGAGGTGTCATCATTGATGTCATCAATGATATCATTTAATATGTTATGAGTAATCAAGTATATAAGGTCAAAGGAGTGCATGGCAGGGGCACACTTTATAATTAGCTCACTAAACTATAACTAGGAAATGTCAGGTGTTCTTCCATTTTTAGCAAACACAAGGAGATGCTGTTAGCCCGAAACTGGTCCCAGGATGCTTGTTTCTGGTCCAGGGAAGACATGGCTTGGCAGTTCGGGCTGGACTGTTCCCATGAGGCACAGGGTCAAGACTGATTTGCATATAGCTGTGTCTGAACTGGGGTGGCGAAGTGAGCTAAAGAACGATGATGGATTCAACCCAGATATGTAACTGGGGGTGAGTGTCTGAAAGGTTTCAGCGCTCCGTCCATTATCTCCTTGTGTTTGCTTTGTTCGCCCTAAGTTGGCAGGGTATGCCCAGACGTGGGCCCCTTGCTCACTTTGTCACTGGTTACAAGCTAGCCTGGCTGATGAGGGCTGTTAGCCCGAAACCAATCCCAGGAAGCTTGCTTCCAGTCCAGGGAAGACATGGTTTGGTAGTTCGGGCTGGACTGTTCCTATGAGGCACAGGGTCAAGACTGATTTCCATATAGCTGTGTCTGAACTGGGGTGGCGAAGTGAGCTAAAGAACGATGATGGATTCAACCCAGATCTGTGTTTGGGGGTGAGTGTCTGAAAGGTTTCAGCGCTCCGTCCATCATCTCCTTGTGTTTGCTTTGTTCGCCCGAAGTTGGCAGGGTATGCCCAGACGTGGGTCCCTTGCTCACTTTGCCACTGCATTCAAGCTAGCCTGGCTGATGAGGGCTGTTAGCCCGAAACCAGTCCCAGGATGCTTGTTTCCGGTCCAGGGAAGACATGGCTTGGCAGTTCGGGCAGGACTGTTCCCATGAGGCACAGGATCAAACCTGATTAGCATATAGCTGTGTCTGAACTGGGTTGGTGAAGTGAGCTAAAGAACGATGATGGAGTCAACCCAGATCTGTGACTAGGGGTGAGTGTCTGAAAAGCTTCAGCGCTCTGTCCATCATCTCCTTGTGTTTGCTTTGTTCGCCCTAAGTTGGCAGGGTATGCCCAGAAGTGGGTCCTTTGATCACTTAGCCACTGGATTCAAGCTAGCCTGACTGATGAGGGCTGTTAGCCCGAAACTGGTCCCAGGATGCTTGTTTCCAGTCCAGGGAAGACATGGCTTGGCAGTTCGGGCTGGACTTTTCCCATGAGGCACAGGGTCAAGACTGATTTGCATATAGCTGTGTCTGAACTGGGGTGGCGAAGTGAGCTACTGAACGATAATGGATTCAACCCAGATCTGTGACTGGGGATGAGTGTCTGAAAAGTTTCAGCGCTCCGTCCATCCTCTCCTTGTGTTTGCTTTGTTCTTCCATTTTTAAACATTAATTCTTGTCTTATTTCAACACCTAGCTATAATGTCACTTTAACATTTATTTTTTTCACTGAATTTCAAGGTTTTTAAAAAGGACCCATTTATTGACTGGCAGTCAATGAAGTACTTTCAGGGCTGCTGATGCCGAGGAACGACGAGGGAGTTTTAATACCAGTCTAGCAGCAGAGTGTTGCACCACCTGAAGTTTCTGCAAGGTTTGTTTTGAGGAGCCTGCATATAGACTATTACAATAGTCCAGCCTAGAGCTTATCAGGGCAAATGCTACAGTTTTTCTGGCCGATAGGGGGACATATTCAAAAAATTGTTTTAAAGCTTTTATGAGACTGAAACACATTCCAGCTAATGTCATAGCTTTTGGGCAAAAAAACAAAGGGGCGTCAAATTTTACATAACCCTGGGTGTAGTTCGCGTAGTAGCGCTACACGTAGCTATGCGAAGTGCACTTCGCACTACACGAGCTACGCGTAGCACTACGCGAACTGCGTAGTGCGGTAGGAAATGCTGTTCGCGATGATTGCACAGTGCCGGATGCTTGTCCGCACTGTGCAATCATTGCAAACGGCATCTTGCACAGTTCAAGCGGTCGTTTTCTGCCGCTTGAGTAGATTTGTACTCGAGCAGCAGCTTTCTCAACGCGGACTGGTAGTTTCTCATCGCGAGCGGTCGCGAGCATACGCGACCACTCGCAATGAGAAACCTGACCTCCCCGCCGAGAGGTTTATTTTCCACGCTCGCGATCGGCAACTTGATCGCGAACGAGGAAAAAGTCTCACCGGGATGTCATTTTGCTCGCTCGCGGTCTCCAACTTGACGTTGACGTTGAGGACCGCGAGCAACCAAAAAATGACCGCTACGCTACCCGTGTTTGCACTGTGCTACGTGCGATTCGCGAAGTAGCGCAAACTTCGCAAACTACGCGAGCGTAGAGTAGTACTTCGCCCAGGGTTAATTTTACACTGAAGTTCTTCACGACCTCGACCAAAGGAGGTGGTGGAGGGGTTTCACTAGACCACCATAGGGCCGGGTCAAAGGCAGTCGACTTTCCAAAAGGCATTATTTCTGTTTTTCCAGTGTTGCACTTGAGTTGGTTGGTGTGCATCCAGCGAATGACTTCGGTTAGACAATTCTTAAAATTGATCTTGGAACTAATAGAATCTTTCTCCAACAACAAGATTAACTGAGTGTCATCGGCATAGGATGTATTCTTAATGCCTAAAGACGTAATCAGCGAGATAAAAGGAGCCATGTAGATGTTAAATAATGCAGGGGTTAGCACAGGAGCCTTGGGGTACTCCTGATGTAACAGGCTTTTCTGCTGACAGAAAAGTTTTAAGCATCTCCATCTGTCTACACTTTGAGAGGAAGGATTTAATCCATGCCCATGCCCGGTGGGAAATCCTACAATCGTTGAGTCATTGCAGCAAGATGTCATGGGAAATGGTATCGAATGCAGCTGATAGATCTGATAAAATCAGCACTGAATTTTTTCCAGCATCAAGTGTTAATTTCAACATATCTTTGACTTCCAGCAGGGCTGACTCTGTAGAGTGTCTTGGACGGAAGCCAGACTGTCGAGAATGTAATAGGTTTGCCTCCTCCAGGAATGCTGTTAGCTGGTCGTTGACCAACTTTTTGTGGATTTTGCTTAGAGCAGGAAACAGAGAGATTTGACGAAGATTAGAGAGGGTAGAGGGGATAGCAAGTTATTTTTATGTAGTGGTTTAGCCATGGCTAGTTTCCAGTCCAATGGAACTATATCCATGTCTAATGAGGAGTTTACTATTGCATTTGTGACAGCATTGGTGGATTTATGATCATACAAGGTATGCTTTTGCACTGTATGATAATATTCACTGGTAGGTTTAATATAGTGACATGACCTAGCATATATACTATATCTTTTTGGGGAAATCACTGTAAGAAAGCACAATATGGAGTAACAAGCACGCATGTTGAAGTATCTGTATAAAGATCCTTGGGAAACTTTGAGTTTTTATGACCTCTAATACTAATTATAATGAGAGGGATCTAGATTAGGATTCAATATATCACTGACCCACCCTTCCTGTTGATAACTTATTTTGCCTTAGGCAAAGTACAGCATAGCACAAAACTAGTCTAGGAATAACTAGTACTTTAACAGGAACAGTTCCCACAGATGCCTTTGTTCCACTAGTGTGAGTTATGATTAATATATGAGATACTGTATCTGGTAGGCTCATTATATGATTTACTCAGCTAAATCTTTCTAACCAGTTGTATTATTGTTTAATTTAAAATAAAGTGTATATAATATTGTTTTTATCCTCCTATGTATATGAAAAAATGCATATGTATATCTTATTATGGCCCTGAACATGTTCAAGGTGAATAAAACGTGTTAGCTACAATTAACTGTATTAAAGGCTACAAGCAAATCTGAAATTTTGGCAACAATAAAGAACTGTTTTTGCCAAATTGGACTATGGACTGCTGTATGCTTTGCCTAAGTGAATTTATATTGGTACTCTACTCACTTTATTTACTATGTTTATGAGTGTTGCAGGGATTCTGCGTAAACACAGAACTGTGTAGGATTATGGGACCTTAGTAGATAGGGATTGAGTCATCCCACCTCCTTAGTACCCATAAGCCCAGAACCGACTAGCTATAGTGTCTCACTTGCCCTCCTACTCACTCACAAAGGAACAGGCAATTAGACACCCCAGAACACAACGCTCCCGACTCTCTAAGGATTCGCGGTTGCAAGACACTCCCTTTCGCTCACACTCTTGTTCTCATCCACAATAAGAGCTGACAGAGACACAAACAAATTTAAAGTAATTTTAACTAATGTGCTCTAATATGCAGTATACGTGCAACAATAAGCAGAAAAATGCATAACACAAATACTGTCAGCATAGCAAGTAGTCTGTAAATCATACAAGGAGCTGTCATAATGAGAGACAGCGTAGCCTAACCTCCCTCCCCTTGTATAGAAGCAAGATGATTATATAATAGAAGATTTCTGGGTGTTTTCTGCAGACCCCGTACCTCAGTCTATAGATGGTAGTTCTACATCATAGGTGCTGTCATTCTCTTTTCCCTGGCAAGGCCCCTCTTCAAGTGTTCCCTACCTATCTGTGTACGTATTCCCAAACAACATTTGCATCTGTATGTTTTGTCTAGGTGCTAGGACCTGACCAGAACAGAATAACAAGGGGTATTGTTGTTCGACCTTGTTCACAATGTTCAGACTAAATCCCAGGAACCTGCAAAGCGCGAACACAGCAGTAGGTTCTCAAGTGAAAATATCAAAAGAGGCATTTGCAAACTAAACCCAAGTAGTAATGTGTGCAAAGCAGTAGACAGTCTGCAGCGTGCTCTTGCTAACTTAGGAAAGACGACAATGTCCCCATGGGCCACGTGACGCCCTCCCCTTGGTCAGGACATTAGCCCTGGACTAATACAGAAGTCACTGGTAAGCAGAACCAAAGCGTCTCCATCAGGGGACAAGTAGGATTCAAAAAGCCAAATCAGGTTTGTGATATAAAGTCAAATTGAAGGGGGGCGTGGCCACGCAGGCAATGGAGTTGGACGTGCTTTGTTAGAGCTCCGTCCTAGACTCTCCCTCGCCCGCTTCAATTATCCGGCACAACACGATCCTGGGGCCTCAAACTGGGCCGGCTGCCCCCCATTGAGACCTGCGACATGCTGGACGGCTGGGGGTCGTAGCGGTGAAGTGGCGGTGACGGAGCCTGACAGTGGAGGCGACACACCCGGCGGGTCCCTGCAGGAAACGCCGGTGTCGGACTCCGCCCACCAGGCCGCGACAAGAACCATACGCAGAGGTACGGAAGCACCTGATTCCCCTTGATTCCTGAGGCCTGGTTCAATCCCCAGTGTATGCCTGCAACTTCCTGGGGGCTCCCGAACACTCGGACACAACAAACACCGCTACACTGGGGTGATAAACCTGCATGGAGCCTGCATATGTGGGAGGCTTGGAAAGAGACGGACCCGCAAGATGGCGCCTGGTGGTGATCTCGCACAGTGCAACATAGAACCCGTGCAATACGGGGCCAGTAAGAGCTGCCAGGACTGAGACTCTGGCGGAACGGCAGCGGTAGAGCCCACATATTACAGTGGAAGATCTCCAGGCCCCTGCGGGGTGTAACGGAGGCAGGCCTGCCCAGAACACTGCATGTTAATAGCGGCACCGGGATCCCAGGCCTTGGAGGTCTGGCATGGTTAAGTAGGCCGAGCATTGGAGCCCGCACATAATCTGCGCGCCCAGTGGGATTCCTGCGGTCCACGGGACTGTGCACAGCGAGACCTCCTGAAGCAGATGAGAGTCCACAGGGGAAGTGGGGGCATTGCAGACTCCTGAAGCATGAGCAGGATCCTAAAGGCCTTACGGGAGGTGTAGCAGTGCGCAGTCAGCGGGAAGTCGCCTGGTGCACTGAGCCTCTGTTCCAGTGAGTACATGACCGTCGCTGGCTATTATGCGGTGTAGGCTGCAGAGATCCTAACCCTAGTACCCCTCCATCACTGTAAGAGGCGTCACCGGAAGGGACATTAGACATTCCCCCGACTGGACTATTGAGATGGCGCTACAACCGGACAGCCTAAGCAGGGCACTGGCTACATGTGGAAATGAGTTGAGGAACGGGCCTCCTCCTGCCTGCCCCAATCTGAAGTGGTCATCAGCACACACTTGGAGATACTTCTATGCCATACAGAGGCCGACCCCGAACTGGCGCTGGGGGTCCACCAACTCAACCCCCCCTGACACGAGCACAGTGTGATAAGATGTCTGGGGAGGCGACAACTGCCCCAATGTCCAGCTAATTTGACGCTGTTCTGGGAGCTGTAGAGAAATTGCGCGAGACTATGGAACAGACGTGCAACTCCCTCAAAAACAAAATTGACAAGGTGGCAATTGACCTGAATCACCTGCATGCGGACCACCGCAAGCTTGCGGACAGGACCTCTGCGGTAGAAGACACCATGAAGATAATCTCCCCTCAGGTGGCAACAGCAGAGAAACGCCTTAACAACTTTACGGACCGAGTTTGATACCTGGAACAGCGTGCCGAGGATGCCAAAGCTCGGTCACGGAGCAATAACATGCGTGTGGTGGGCCTTCCGGAAGGTGTGGAGGGGAGGGATGCGGTGGCCTACACTGAAGCTTGGCTACGTGACTTGCTACCGGAGGGATCGCTCTCTGTTCATTTTGTCATCGAACGCGCACACAGGGTCCCGACCAAACATCCCCCTCCTGGTGCTAATCCCAGGCCGCTCCTAATACGAGTGATGAACTATAGAGACAGGGACGTTATCCTTCAAGAAACTAGGAAAATGCCCAGTATACAAGTGGAGAATCACTCCATAATGCTTTTCCCTGACTATACAGCACTTGTGCAGAGGCAGCGGTTCACCTACATGGCAGTGAAGCGCCGTCTACAGCAACAGGATCTTAAGTATTCCTTGTTATTCCCAGCGCGCCTGAGGGTGATCGCAAATGGCAAAACAAACTTTTTTGATGATCCTGGAGAAGCAGGAGACTGGCTGGACACACGTAACTCTGCAGGCGATGCCCCCATGGTGACGGAACCAGCGGGCACAGGTCAAGATGACCTCCCTGGCCAACGCAGAAAGGACAGAAGGCGCAGGATAACACATTCATCTCAGGGCATCGGCCCTGATCCCATCCAAATGGTCCAGGATCAACGCGATGCTCTCCAGGCAGTACTTGAAATCAGTGGGACTTTGGGAGATGCGTCTTCCACTTCTGGCCTGCAGGGGTGTGAAAGCGACGGAGATGTATCGGACAACACTCTGAACTCATAGGACTCGGACAGTGCTCCGGTGGTCACCCCTCAGATGTCCGATGACATAATGTAGATCCCGCGAGTGAACCATGTGTCTGCTGCTTCCAGAATATATTGTGGGGCATGCAAGTATAACTGGACTCTGTTATCATTGTTTTATGCTGTTGCTCTTTCTTTCCTGAATAGGAGGGATCTCCCGGACCCATAGAAGGGGATAGCATGGGACCTGGGGCACGGGAGGGTACACTCCCAAGTCACATACCCGCTAGAATTTTCCACAGGAGCGGCTCATACTTTCTGCTGTAGAGGCCCGGACGCTCAGTTCTTATGCGAGGAGGGGGAGTCTTTATCATACAGTGCTTAATACCTTGTAGTAGCACTATACCTGTGTGGGGATCCCCCCCTTGTTTTAGACGAAATGTCATTTCTTTGTATTGTTTGGACAATGGCATGTTGCACTCTCGCCCTTTTGGCATTGTATATTTTAGTTACTTGTTGTTTTCTCATCTGCCGCACGCTGGGCCCACATCTAACAGACACCAGTTACTCAGCCAGTCTACCTTTGTCCATTATCTCTGAAATGCATCCCACCTGTCCCCGCGACCCCTGGACCCAAAACGGTCCACGCACTTGCCTATTCCTGATGCTATGGCCCCTGTCAAGATAGGTACGTGGAACGTGAGAGGTATACACAGCCCCTCCCGCAGATATCTCATTTACTCATATTTGAAACGCCATCATATAGAAATCGCTCTCCTCCAGGAGACACACTTGTCGGGGACTGAGGTAAAGCATTTACACAGAAGGTGGAGAGGACAGCTCCACACCACGGGATACTCGGCATATGCTAGGGGGACCTTAATCTGGGTTAGGCCGGGCACTCCATTCCACATAGAGGACTCTCTCATTGATCAGGAGGGTTGATACGTCCTTGTCAAGGGTAGACTAGATGGCCAGCCCGTCATTATCGCATCACTTTATGCTCCCAATGTGGATCAGGCTTCCTTCTTTAATGCTCTAACAAATAAATTAGCTAATTGGCACAGAATTCCGCTGATTCTGGGAGGAGATTACAATAGTGTCCTTGATGTGTCCCTGGATCGCTCTTTTCCTCCATTGTCCAGTGCACCCACGACTGCCGCCATGAAGGCATTAAATACCTGGGCGGCGCAGTGGCATCTGGTAGATGCCTGGAGGCATAGTACCCACATGATAGGGTGTAATCATTTTATTCTGGAGCTCACGGCCTCCATATCCGCCTGGACCGGATAATGGTGTCTGACGATCTCCTACCGGTAGTTATAGAGCCTCTATATCTTGGGTGAACCCACTCAGTCCATAACCCCCACACTTTACGAATCGACTGGAGCAGTGGCACGCCCCCAATACCAAGGTGGCGCTTACAACCAGATACACTGCTAAATGGAGAGTTTCGGGAGACACTGGGCACGACTATAGCACAATATTTTGAAGATAATGCAGACACTGCCTCGTCACCATTGGTGGAATGGGATGCTTTTAAGATAGTGACCCGGGGACATTGCCTAGGTATACAGGCTGGTATGCGTAAACAACTGGAGAAGGACCTCACTGCCCTGGAAAGAAAGCTGGCATCACATGAGAAAGGGGCGACTGCAGGCTCACATGGGCGACTGACGCATAGCAGGGAGGAACTCGCTAAGTTATTGGAAAAGCTCAAGTGCCTGAATTATGCGGCACATTCGCCGCTCACACATCACTCGGGAGATAAGGCGGGTAGGCTTCTGGCTTGGCTGATCCGAAACGAGGACAATACCTCACCCATCACTTCACTCCGTTCGGCACAGGGTGTTATGCTGTATTCCCAACAGGACATACATCGGGAGTTTGTGGCCCACTACACTACTTTATATAAGTCGCACACCTTAGCTACCACTGAGGATATTCATGGGTATCTGACAGCTGTTACCTTACCACAGATCACACCGAGCAAAGAGCGGAATTAAGCGACCCCATCCTGTTGGAGGAAATCTGGGCGGGTATATGCTCGTTAGCGTCAGGTAAAACTCCTGGCCCAGACGGATTGCCGGCAGAATTTTATAAAGCCTATGTAGGCATTCTAGCGCTCCAATTACTAAAGATATATGATGCCGCGATCATGGACTCTACCATTTCTGATTCTCAAAATGAGGCGCTGCTGATTTCTCTCCCTAAACCCGGCAGGAACCCGGAAATGCTGGGCTCGTATAGGCCGCTGGCCTTACCTAATACGGACTATAAGATCCTAGCGTCCATTATAGCGGCCCAACTGGCTCAGTTGGTTCGGACTTTAGTACACGTCGATCAAAATGGTTTTGTTCCCACTAGAAGCACGGCCCTCAACATCCGGCGACTCTTCAGGGTGCAACATTATGCAGCGGAGATATGGCCCCGACCCGGGTGCCTGGTCTTGGACTTAGAAAAGGCCTTTGATTCCCTCGAGTGGCCGTACCTGTTTGAGGTGCTGCGAGGATATGGATTGGGCGACTCATTCTTACATATGATCCGCTATATATGCAGCCAACCGTCAGAGTCCGGACTGGCCCCCTGATATTGGAAAGCATCCAGATACTTAGAGGCACTAGGCACGGCTGCCCTTTATCGCCGCTTCTTTTTTCACTCGCCATGGAGCCACTGGCGAAACGCCTGCGCAGGGATGGGACAGGATGGGGCATTCAGCTAGGGGATAACCTACATCCTGTTTCCCTGTATGCTGATGATCTGTTACTATATTTGAGGGACTTACATGATATCCCCGCTACTATTGCGGACACTCTCCGAAATTTTGCAGAGATCTCAGGCCTCAGGGTAAACTGGGCGAAGACGGGACCTTACCCCTTTCGGGACGGTATCCCTAATCCTAACGTTCGCATGAATGACTCCCCCCCTTTGCTGGTACCCCTCAACATTTCGTTATCTGGGCATTTTTATATATAGAGACACTAATGACATCTTGGAAGGTAATCTGACCAGAGCAATATCGGCCATCAGGGCACAGGCCCAGTTTTGGAAGACACTCCCGTTGAACGTAATGGGCAGAATTGCACTGTCTAAGATGGTGGTTTTACCGAAACTACTATATTACTTTACCAACCTTCCGTCTATGTCCCGGCCAATATCTTTCGCGAATTGGAACGCCTGACCCGTGATCTCATCTGGAACACGGGTCGACCGCGGATGGCACTCTGGAAGCTTTATGCTCCCACTAGTAGAGGAGGCCTAGCGGTCCCGAATCTGGAACTATATTACCTAGCAGCACAGTTGCAATGGGTGACGAAGTGGCTGGCGGGCTTCAGACTGGAAGACACGGCCACCACGCAGCCACCATGGTTCCAACACTAGATATACCAATTGTTTCACCCCATTGCTCGGCCCCCGCCCCCATCACAGACTTATCTTGCCTTGGCACACCGTTGTTATAGGAGAAGCCTAACCTTATCAGGAATACGATCCCTTACGCCCTGTCGCTGCCACTTTTAGGAATGCCCAGGGGCAAAGCGAGCATCACCAGTGGAGCACCGGAGTGCTGGCATGAGGTGGACCTACATACGCTGGGTGATATTTACTCCGAGGGTGCTCTAATACCTTTCGAGAATCTAGCAGAAGACTGTGCTTTGCCCACGGGACAATTCTTACTATATAACTCCATATCATGCTCGCTCACTGCAGCATGGGGTGACATTAACACAGAACGGAGACGCATCTCTTACTGCAATATTTGCACGTTATGGGTCTCATATCGTTCACTGGCTGGCAGAAGCACTCCTTACACATGCCATGCAGCCACTGACGTCTCTCTGCACCACATGGGAAGCAGACAGAGACAGCCCATGGGAAGATCATGAATGGGCCAGGATATTAGCCACCCCTACGTATATACCTCGGAATTCCAGATTTAGGCTCATATAGACATATATAGTACATAGAGCATATCTCTCCCCAGACAAAATAAACAAACATTTTCATCTGAACACGACGGCATGCCCCCGCTGCCTACAGGTGAATGCAGACTTTCTTCACATGCTGTGGTCCTGCTCCTCCTTGAGTGCCTACTGGAAAGAGGTCAGCGAGGCGCTTACAAGCTGCACTGAAAGAACGTTGCCACAGACATGGAGGTGTGCATGCTGGGTTCCTATTCCAGACCAAAAAAACATAGGGTTACGACTAGGTTTATTGATTTGGGCCTCATTGTAGCTAAAAGGCTAATCACAAAACGATGGAAACATGCCGACCCCCTGCAGCAGCTAGCTGGAGAAACTTGCTTTTAGTATGGGCACGAGCGGAAAGCATGTCACCACATAGAGAGGAAATAGCCGGGCTGCGCAAATAACCTATCACCCAGCTATGGGACACCATACTCGCTGACCTGACATGTGCAGATGGGGTAGAGGGGACCAGCTCTTCACAGGAGGCTAGTGGGCAGGACCCAGCTGCGAGACCCCGGGCGCATGGCTCCCCTAGTATGAACGGCGATGAGATTCGGGACGGGGAGGGTGGTCAAGCCTAGGGCACACATGAGTTAGGGAAGGGGAGACATAAACATTTATTTATTTCTATGACAGGGGAGTGGGGCGACGCATGTAAAGTGGGACGACTGGGTAGGTGACGCATCTCCTTTATATATTTTGGCCGCGGCGTGACGTTATGACGACAGTTTTCTTTGTTTGTTATTTTTGATTGTAATAGGGAAAAATTGTATCTGATTTTGCCTCAATTTGTCACTGAACTGGATGGCCAGATGTAATAATGGTTGTGTACAGCTACTTGTATCTGCCGGAACACTAAAGGATGGAACTGTGGGCAGTGGAACAAGATGCAGCGTACTAAGCAGGAAATTCATGGACAGTGGATTGCTGTACAATCTTGAGGTTTACTATAAGGGGCAAATGTTCCGATAATAACAGTTGTACTTTTTCATTGTAATTGAAATGGCTATCCGTTCCATATCCAACCCAAGCCCTTCAGCTTGCCTTCTCCCTACTTCTTTCCGTAAATTTAACATATATGTTTAACAAAATGCAAATAAAGATATTTAAAAAAAAATAATAAAGTCAAATTGAAGAAGGATATTTAGGACAGAAAAATATATCCAATTACAGCGCATCCTCCAGGCCAAAAACTTTGCGTGACAAGTGGAATGCCATGAGCTCCAGTAAGGCGTCAGAACCATCCATATTAAAAAGTGATGCCATCCAATTAAGTAATTCAAAAGAACAGACATGCTCCTCATATCCTGAAGCCGCAAGGAGCATTCAAGGGCAACCTGTGTTGATCTCGATGAAACTCAGATCCAAGAGACGCTGTACACGGTCACAGGTACTCTTTTTGGCCACCGGCCCCAGTAAAGAATCGTACACTAGCTGCATACCCATGGAGCAGCCCTTCCTATTGGACATCAATGGCCCCATTAACAGTTCATAATCCAGGGCAGCGGGCGACGTAGTGGACCGACAGATGTCCAGGGTCCATTGAAAGGGCACTGGATGCAATAGAACACAGGTTGCACACAGGTATAGCATGCATAACGAAAGGTCAGCCAATAGCCGATGTCAAGAGCTCCCAATGGCATTATACCAAAAACCTGCCACATCCGATCACGGTACAGTGCAACTGTGCCTGACTGGGTAGTACCACAGATCGAGCATCCATTGTGGAACAGCAATAGAAGTACCAGCACACCACATACCAGGAGGAGCAGCAGTGGAAACTCTCCGAATACGCTGGAAAAAATAAAATGAATAAAAGCAGGTATCACTCCAAATATAGTCTGAAACGATGTAACAAGGCCAGATCCCACAACTTTAAAAAAGTGTGCAAGGTCTGCCATATAAAACGCATTAAAAATTTGGTGAATTAATTCCCCGAAGTGTAGGGGGAGATTTGTGTTTAGTAAAGAATGTATTTCACTAGATGTTCTTGCCACCTGCAATTCGAAGGTCCCACGAGCTGACATGAGAGTGATTCTTGTTGAAACAACAGCGCTTTGAGTCTGCTTAGCTTATTGATATCTGTTTTCAAAGTGGGAATGGAAGGCCCCAGCGAACTATCTACACTCCCATGGGGGGGGAACAGGACATTGCTGCAACAAGTTACGTGTTGTGAAACTGTTTCTATGTATGGGATGCCGGCCCGTAAACTGCAGCAGTTCTGCTTATTGAGAATGAGATAACTGCCATTAGAAAGCAAAGTGAGAGTTGGAATAATAGCAGGAACCGGTGTCCCTTTTAAAAAACAAGCTAAATTAGAGTGCCAAAATGTTGCAAGCACTGTGGAGTTTTACTTGATTACAGACAAGGGAGTGTCCGACTGTAGAGTCACAATCCTCCCCTGTAAGGAAAACTTCCTTCTCTGCACGCTGACAAGGACCACAATTCATGTATGAAAATACTCCCGAAGGGTTCGTATCTACCTACAGGATAATGTTTCATGCAAGCTGTAAACTGGAATAGTGAAATGGGCAAATAAATAACCCCATGTATTAACCACACTGCTGAATCGATTTCTGCTACAGTAAATGGTAACTGTTCTAGTGTAAGTTGCATCCTTCATAGACATCATTTTCTGTTTATCTGTCAAATTGAATGGTAAAAATAGCGCGGAAGTATTAAGGTAATCTCATGGAGCTCTCCCATTTTTAAGTGTCTGTAAAGTCCCAAAGAAATTGCATAACAGAACGTAACTGATTTTGGCCATGATACAAGGTAGATGTTTCAATTTGAACAATATCAATAACAGATGACACAATATTGTCTAAGGTATAGATATGAGAAGACAGTGTGTTTATGCTGTTATCAACCACGGCAACAACTTTGTCCAAATTATCCTGATCAATTTGGCGTAAGCGTAGTGCCGCTTCCATTTGTGAGAGTTTCCAAAATTCATTATAGGCTGTATACACAAAACGTTTAGTGCAAGGGGATGTTGGACCTAAAAGAAAATCAGAAAGATCAATGTCACCTGACAAAAGGGAAAGATGGTGTTTCACAGAAGCAATGTGGAATGTTCCAACCACTGTTGACATAATTTACCAACAGAATAAGTGGTAACTTTATGTAAATTTGGGTAACGAGGATCAGGTCTATTTTGGATAAAACCCTTAGTAACATTCAAAAAATGTAAATGACAAGCATCAGTGTTTGTAGGCCATAACACCCAGCCCTCCGGATTTATCATAGACAAGTTAAAAGAGCCATTTTGTATCATATGAGTCAAGTCATGAGCCAAAGATGAAACAGAGGGCGCATTCACATTTTTTTGCAGTGGCCAAACTGAAGCAGGTAATTTGTTGAACCGTCTGATTCAAAAATAATATATGAGACGGTATTAAACATGCACGTTGCAAGGATTCACTCCCCTGCACTTGCCAATTTTTAGTTCCCCCAATAGATATTAAATCAACAGTGTCTTTCCAAAAATTGTAACCTTTTAGTGACATTTCGTCTATAAAAGAGGAATATATTAGTGTAGTCTGTGTAAGCATATATTTGTTCAATGTGGGGATATTCAATTTAAAGTAATAGGAAGCTGGGTCAGATAGACTGTAACCCGTAAAATATATACATTTCTTTTTCTGTGTAACGCAACTCATTTTAGAAGGTGTAGGACAATTTTCCCATTGTGTATAATTGAAAGTGGGTCTTTGAGTACTGGTTTTGTGAAGAAAGTGATGGCCATAATTTTGGTAACAAAATAAATCTGCATAGTTTGCGGAATTTAAATATAGATCTTCCTTATCAAAAACAGTATAATATTGTAAATCAGAAAACAAAGAATTAACAGCACTGACATCCCAATCATCTGAATGCATTCCAGGTAAAACGGCATCTCCCAAAGAAACACGGAAGGCATATGGAATTTGCAGGATCTCCATCGGACCATATACATCGAAAGGCACTTTGTCTCAAACAATGCCATCAGCGATCGGGACTGCTGAAATATTAGCTAATGTTTGGTCTCTTTTCATTTTATGCCAAGAAGTATGCGGGGTCAGTACTCCATCAACCAGTTCCACAGCAGAGCGTTCAGGTAAGTAGTGGCCATTAATCAAAAGGAAAAAGACAACCACAAATCCAATCCACATGAAGAGAAACACCATCAGCAACACAATCCAGATGTAAGTCCATGGTGGGACTAGGTATGTGCTCATCAATCACGAGATGAAGATACAAATTCAATTAGGAGGCACAGCAATAGACGAAGACAACGAAGATGTATCCGATGAAAAGTTATCCTGGTCAAGATAGCAACCGCTGGAGCTGAGCTGAAACAGTGGAGGTTGTTCTCTGTTAGAAGTTGAATGTATTACGGTTTAAGGGATATCAACCATAAGTTCAACTGATGGGGAAGTATACTCATTTTCCACAATTGCAGGCGTTGAAGGCAAAACAGGCAATAAATCAATTGAAGACTCCATCTCCCCTTCCATGTGTTGGAGAGACTCAGGAGAAACAGTATTAATTTGCTGGAGGGGAACATTTCGGCTTGGGGCGCTTCTAGGCATACTGTTGAGAATCGGCCATATGGTATAGTTTGACATGTTCAACGGAAATGAATCGGTTATCTTTGCATCCAGGTAGTGAAGGTCAAATTACAGTTTGGGTGCCCTTTAGACCAAGGACCGGGACTGGAGTACGGTTGGAGGGTCCAAATTCTTTTTTGTTCGCCACTTTTTCCCAGACCAGATCTCCAACTTTAGGAAGCCAGTCAGAAACAGGGACTAATACTGCTGTATCCTTCAGTGAGGGCAAAAGCAATTTTGCTAGAGAATCTCGATTCTTTTGTAGATCCTGTAACATAGCACAATGGTTATCTACGTCAAATGTTGCGGCAGCTGCCACGACGTCTAGACCATCAAGGTCGGGCACAAACATCTTAATGCCAAAGAGTATTTCTTACGGGGTCTGCCCACCCAGAGATCTTCTAGGGAGATTTTAAGTGCACGTTGATTCCCCAAAGAGATGAGTTAACCAGCCCCGGCCCGTACCTAATACCCTTGCTGTTAAACATTGCTTTAAGTCACGATTCATCTGCTCCACAACTGAATTGCCCTCAGGCCGATATGGAGACGAGAAATGCACCTGCACCCCCATTGACTTCATAGAATCACGGTAAGCCTTAGAGGCAAAAGTCGGAACTTGGTCTGAATGGAAGTGGCCACAGGCATATGTCCCTACAAAGGCATGCAAATCTTTTATAACAGTACGAGCATCAGCACAGTACTGCAGCCAAACCCAGAGGAACGTAGTGCACAAATCCACTGCAACAAAATGTATTTGAAAGCATTGTCTGAGGTCAAGAGACCGCAGTGATCAAGATAAATACAACCGAACGATTGATTAGAAATGAAGAGTTGAGTGTGTGGTGGACGCCAGACAGTAGAAGGTTTAATCTGTTGACAAATGTGACAGGATAGTATATATTTGCGTGTTTGTTGGTATAATCCGAGCCACCAATAACATTGCTGTAAAAGGGTAATTGTGGCTGTCACGCCTTCATGTTCAGAAGCCATTCCTTCGTGGGCAGCTACAATAAGTGAAAGACTGCGGTCCTCCGTGGGAATCAAGCGATCGCCAACGGAGGGAATAGTCACAAACGGTACTTGGTCAGTGGTTAAGTGATAAGCATAACGAGCGGGGATAATGTGTCCCCTCCTTCGTTGCAGCAATAGCAGCCAAAATATCATCATCAATTTTAGTCACGGACCTTGTAACTGCTGCTACTGTGCATGTGGCTACTGTAGATTTGTCTGCCTCATCAGCCATAGAATTACCAACAGCGTGTTTTCCCACACGTTGATGGCCCAGTGTATGGATGACATGTGTGAGTGTCAAACGTTCCTTAAGAGCGGCCACCCGGACCCAAAGCGTTTTATGCTTTATTGCGCTACCTTTAGAATCACGAAAATCATTCTGTTTCCAAAAGAATAGGTTGTCATCAAAGGATTGTACACAGTAAAAGGAATCGCACTCTATAAGCGTAGGCACATCAGGATCAGAAAACTCGAGAACCAAGAGCAAAGCATGTAACTCAGCCAATTGTGCTGTGCAATCTCAAGGGATTGTGTGTGAACTAAGGACGACATAAAAGCACCATCCACTATCGTGCCCGCAACAATAAAGCAGGCTACTGAGTAAGCATGCTTAGATCCAACAGCTGGCTGTGCAGACCCATCAGTGTAAATGATACACTTATACTGATCAAGAGGTAGGAGGGACAAAGGACCAGGATGAACATGTTCATATTGTAAAAACTCCTGTGTCTGCAAAGAAGGATCAAAGATGAAATTGACATCAGCCGATGTTATTGAACTAGATCATTGTATCCATCGAGGATGCAGAGCTTTAGATCTGGGCACACTCGCCTTGGTGACAGCTTCCAAAGCGGGCACAGGCGAGACCATGAAAATGCGTTTGCCCTGAGCCAGAGAGCGTTCTTTTAGAATTGCCATCTGTACTGCTGTCCAAATTGTTTCAGTAGAAGAAAAACGCATTTCAGCAGGAGTATACAAATGCGATTTATAAGCAATATGAACTGTGACCCCTTCATTAACCCGTTTACCGCGGCGATAATTTCGCCGCAGTGCGGGGCGTTCCATTATGTGGGCGGGGCCACGACGGCCAACGGACGTGCGCAGCACTACCGAGGTAGTGCTCGCGACGGCCGTTGGCCGACGGGCGCACTTAAAGGGTTAAAAGTCACGTAGGTGAATCCAAATGTCCCTGGTACAATCCTTATGACCACATTGGTGGTGTTATCACGTGTCAACAAGAATTGAATTGAATTGCAAGCAGATCAGACTGCAAAGTCTGCAGTTCTGCGGTGTGCTCCGGAAGCCAACTGGTAGTTGAGAAAGAAGGTTGTATCAACGCATACCGCAGTTTGATACGCTGGGCATATTCTGGAATGTAAGTTCTTCCAAAATTCAAGAAACCAGGCAAAGACTGTAATTTTTTTAGGGTAGATGGAGGTTGCAGTTGTGCACATTTCTCCAAAAATCAGTGTGCTATACCCCTACCCTCATTATTCAGTTCATAACCGAGAAAAAGAACAGCCAAAAAGGCAATATGGGATTTCGCAAAGTTGAATTTCTAATCTAAAGCCGAAAAATGTGTGATTATGTGGTCTACACACATGAGATGCAGATTCAATTCATCGTCTGTCAAGTAAATATCATTGACATAAAAAATGCATCTGGGTCAATTTCATGTAAAATCAACGCTATGCGTGCAGCAAAAACCCTGGAGCTATTCTTATACCCCATAGGCAATATCAATTAGCGCCTCTGATTACCAAGAGCGTTGAATGCGGTCAAGTCACGGCTCTCAGGAGCCAAAGTGTGACTGAAAAATCTGTTTGAAATATCTAGCGTTGTTTTGAACTTCTTACGAACTATGTTATTGACTAACGCAGAGCTGTGTGTGTTCTGTACTGCAAAGGTATGAACATGACTGTTTAAATGTCTGTAGTCAAAAACTATATGATATGAACCGTCCGACTTCAATATCGGAAAAAGAAGATTGTTCATTGCTGAAACACATCACGCTTAAAGGGATATTGCGGTTGAGGTTGAGGTGTAGATCGCAAAGGAATTACATGCAAAGGTGAATCCCTATCCCAACCTGTCTGATTGCGATACAAAGCAGGAGCTAAGGCCAGCGCCCACTCTGAAGCATAAGCTTGTTTAGTCTCCTCCGGGACATATTTAGAGAAAGACGGTAGAATTATATCCTCGCCCCTAGAGGTAGCGAGGACAAAAGGGGGAGGCCAATCAACCTCCGCCAGCAAAATTTCATAAGAAGAAGTCAAGTTGTCCCAAAAAACTGCATTTATTGTGCGTTCAACATCACCTCCAATTTGAAGTTCAAACTGATAAAGTCTATCAGGGGGAGCTACACGGGTATCTGCGGTTTCAACAGTAATAAAAGTGTCAGTTGCTTTCGCCTCCAGATGCTGGTGGAGTGTCTGCTGAACTATGGTAACTTCCGTTGCGCTGTCTAGGAGAGTTACCGCCCAACTCCTGTCCTGGGGGAGGTCTCTCACCGTCTGGGGCATACTTTGCAGTCAAGGTGGCAACTTTTTTCTTCTGAAACGGGGCATGATACTGAGGTGGTTCCTCCCGTTTGACTTTTATGTCAAACTGGTGCTGCGGGTGTCGCCTTAGTTGCGTTGATTCGCCCTGTCTGCGATCCTGTCGTCCCCCTCCACCAAATTGTTGATCCGCCGATTCCTGAAAGGAACGAGGGAAATGGTAGTCAGGAAACTGGAGCCTCTCAGGTGTCTTAATTTTAGAGCGGTCACGTAAATCATATCTACGCTCAGAAGAGTCCGGTGGAGGCGAACCAGCACGGGACCTAGGCTTCTGTTACTGCCAATTTGTATTCCAGCTTTTCTTAGGAAAGAGTGGACGACCCTCCTTGTCCAGAGGGGGTTTACTTTGTACTTGTATAAATGGTCTGACTCCCAAGTTATTGCGACCTAGGGATGTATAGACATCCGCAATAATAATCGGCAACTGTCGCTCCCGATCAGCATCCGCCACCGCCGCTAGGCGTTGGAGCACCTGTAAGCAAACCATTTCACCTTTAATGTTAGCCAGAATCATATCGGAGACAATATGGAACATTCCCACTAATCTCAGCCCCACATCCAGGACTGGACCAGACCTGTGTTCATCCTGTACACGTTTCAGAACGCTCATGGAGGGGGTGCCGAAGCACAGTGTATACACTGATGCAAACACCGTCCCCCAGGTGTTGCAATCCGTTAGGTGGGGAATCAGACCACTTGGCAAACACATAGTAAGGATCCTGTGGTTCTCCACAGGACTCGTGTGCAGAAAAACAGCTTCAATCTGTTCAATTTTTTGTGCTATCCAAAAGGTAAGATCCTCACGATTCTGAGGATGTTTGCCCGTCACCGAGTTAATCATGACAGGACTAATCACAAGACCCCCGCCCTGTACTGGTGCCAGAGGCACACCCCCGGTTGGAGCCACCTGTTAGGTGTGAGAAATATATTGTATGACTCACCTATAGAGTTGAGACACATGTGCATAGAGCTGACGAAGCTCCACTATAGTAACATTGAGATAGTTTGGATGTGGTGCAAAACCAGCCAAAACTGGCCAAGCAGGCCCAGCTATACTTAAGGGGCCCATACGAACAAAAGAGATAGGGTGAGGAACAGCGCCATTAAACCAAATGGTATGTTCCCAGGACGTCAACAGAACGTCAATCATCGTGTAAGGACGATACGCCGCCGGAGGAGCAGTGACCATGTAAGGATGAAAAAAAATCATCATTTGCATCTACTGCAGAAAATGTAACCCAGGAATAAAAAACTCAAAGCGGTATGCTGGATCCGCCTCGACCACCATGATAATGTTAGCCCCCGTATTGGGGACCCGATGCAGTGTCAAATGTTGTGTAACCGCAGCCCGGCTATCTGCTGGAATCGCGACCGGTTGTACCATATGTTATGGAAGTGTCAGAGTAAACGGTTGAGCAAAACGGGTAAAAAAAACGGTTAGAATTCCAGCTTGAAAAACCTACAGCGACAGGTGTACCGTACAACTGCAGGAGGTAAAGCCCTTCCACCACGGCGCCCCCAGGAAGCGGTAAAAGGGTATTGTGGACGAGCACAAGTGCTACTCTGGGTCCCCGTGAATAAGTACCAGACCAAACCTTGGTGGCGCCATGTTGCAGGGATTCTGCATAAACACAGAACTATGCGTAGGATTATGGGACCTTAGTAGATAGGGACTGAGTCATCCCACCTCCTCAGTACCCATTAGCCTACGACCGACCGAATAGCTATAATTTCTCACTTGCCCTCCTACTCACTCACAGAGGAACAGGTGATTAGACACCCCAGAACACAACACTCCGGATCTCTCAGGAACCACGTTTGCAAGACACTCCCTTTTGGTCACACTCTTGTTCTTGTCTACAATAAGAGCTGACAGAGACACAAACAAGATTAAAATATTTATTTTAACTAAAGTGCTCCAATATGCAGTATACATGCCACAATAAGCAGAAAAATGCATACAAAAATACGGTCAGCAAAGCAAGTAGTCCGTAAACCATAAAATGAGCTGTCATAATGAGAGAGAGCGTAGCCTAGCCTCCCTCCCCTTGTATAGAAGCAAGATGATTATATAATAGAAGATCTCTGGGTGTTTTCTGCAGACCCCGTACCTCAGTCTATAGATGGTAGTTCTACATCATAGGTCCAGTCATGCTCTTCTCCCTGGAAAGGTCCCTCTCCAAATGTTCCCTACCTATCCATGTATTCCAATAAAACCAAAGTACATATTCCCAAACAACATCTGCATCTGTACGTTTTGTCTAGGTGCTAAAGCCTGACCGGAACAGAATAACAAGGGGCATTGTTGTTCGACCTTGTTCACAATGTTCAGACTAAATCCCAGGAACCTGCAAAGCGCGAAAACAGAAGTAGGTTCTCAAGTGAAAATATCAAAAGAGGAATTTGCAAAATAAACTCGAGTAGTAATGTGTGCAAAGCAGCGGACAGTCTGCAGCGTGCTCGTGCTAACATAGGGAAGACAAAAATGTCCCCATGGGCCACGTGACATGAGTGTGCTGAGTTTTGTTGTTTATAGTTGGGAGAGGAAGATATTTCAGCACTCATAAAAAATGTGTTCTCATTTTAACTTTCTAGAGTTCTAGCCATAATTTCTATGACAAGAACTTCCTTATTTTGTATAGTTCTAAAGGAAAGGGTTTCAGTTTTACAGCTTCAGGTGTGCCACACATTTGTCCTAAATACAGAATGTTAGTGCCCTAGTTGTTCATTAGAACACCGCGTGAATCTTTAGTTGATTACTCGATTATTTGAAAGTTAACTGACAGACTGTTGCAGGTGTTGGAAGTAAATGTTTTACTCTGCATATCAGGATGTTTTACTGGAATGGATGAGGGAGATATTTGAGAACTCCTAGAAAATCACTAACCCTAATTTCTTAAAACAATAAGAACACCATAATTGTGTCAATATCTAAAGGAAATCTATCAACATGGCTTCAGGTGTGTCACAGTTTTTTCATAAATACAAAATGTTAGTGCTGTAGTTGTTCGTTAGAACACTGTGGGTAGCTGCACTAGAACACTGAGGAGTTAACAGATAAACTGTGCTGTTGCTGAAAGTACATTGTGTAGTCTGCATGACACAAAGCTTTACTGACATGGATTAGAAAGATATTTTAGAAATCATAGAAAATGTCTTCATTTTAGATTTTTAGAGCACTAACCATAATTTTAGTGATACAATTGACAAAGCACATAACTTTGCTCATTTCTAAAGGAAATGCTTTCAGTCTTACAGCTTTGATTTCTTTAAGATGGCTTCAGGTGTGCCACAGTTTTGTCATAAATACAGAATATCTCTAGATGTTCATTACAACACTGTGGGAAACTGCTTTTGGAGTACATTTGGACTCAGAATATTGGACTTTATCATACTTGCCAACAGATCCGATTGAGGCGGGAAAATTCTGATTATTTAAGCCACAAATGGCTTCATTTTAGTTGTTTCTCACCTGAAATTGCCTCTGCTGCAACAGCAGTCAATGTGGCAAATACATTCACCCGATTTGTGTTTGAAAATCTCCCATTTACCTGTTCTATAATGTTGGCATGCATACTATATTGGCCCATGGCTGAGGAAGATATTGTGATCTAATAGAAAATATGCTATCATTTAAACTTCTGGAGCACCTTCAATACCCTCTGTGAGAAAATCATTAGAAAAAACAGTTTCCTCTCAAAAACGGTTATCAAATCCAAGCAGAGAATCAGCATTTTTCACAGCACAGGTTAAAATGGCGCTAGAACACACCACAGTTCACAAAATTAGTATGGCACCACCATCAAATAATTAATATTGTGACTAAAATCCGTTATCAGCTGTTATATGTGTTCCTTTTTTTTACATTTTTAAACAGGCAAGCTCTTGTATCTAAGTATTTGTAATTATGATGTAAGCACAAGTGGAATGTAGAATTGGGAGAATGTATAGGAGCTCTGGGTGATGGCTGCTGCTGTCCCTGATCCTGGGTTGTCATGCGGAGGTATTAGACATGGTAACGAAATCGCAATTTTACATGCACACGTTCTTAAGCTGCCTTCTCTCCCCTTTAACATGATGAAATTTGACAAACATTCATGTGCGTGCATACACACAATAATAATCCTCAAACTCAGCTTGCTTACAATACCATTTCATAGGCACTATATCAGAAGACCTTGAACACTCTGTACAAGGGCTAAGTTCAGCATGCATGTTATTTGTTTTTGGCTGGCTGGCGACTTAGCTATCACAATAGGATAAACAATAGCAGCCTAACTGGGGCTTCAGCATGGTAACATGGAGGATGTTATTATATATATAACATCAAGCCTTTATTTATTCAAAGGAGCATTTCGCTGGCACTGAGAGGTCGGTCCATGCCAGAATTCCAGCTCAGCTGATTCCTGATAGGGATGCTGTCCTAACCAAGATGGGCAGCTTGCTGACACTTACCCACGGGTAATGGGGAGTGAGACCACCCAACAGGGATTTGGCAGATCCACTCACCTTAGACACAATAGGGTAGAATGTGCTAGGTAGGAGTACACTATATTACAGTACTTGTATGCAAGTGTATAGTTTTATGTAATCTGTAAAATTGTGAAATTGTTCATCTTTTTCACCATTCTCGTAATGCTAATAATATTATTCTGTTTTCTTCTAATAATCATTGCAGCGCACATATTTTACTCAATAATCACAATGCTTCAATAAATATTGAAACCGCATGTTGTGTATTTCTGATGAATCTCTTTGAGTATGCATAAGTGACTGAGCGAAAGGGTTGTAGATCTTTTACCACGATTTCCTTGGGGGATCAGGGATGTCATGTTCTGAGGTTGCACACACATTTCCACCCTGTAAGGCTAGGGGTGAAGATAGTGCACTGTGAGCTAGCAGGACTATTGGTCAACATATGATGACCGTAATGTTGGTAACAATACATGGTGTTAAAGTCTGACATGTCTTCTAACATTTCATTACTAGAAAACGCGGCAGATTGTTCTAAATCAGACAACATATTGTTTACAGTTTCAAAATCCCAATCATCGGAAAATGTACTGGAGGTAATGATATCTTTTAAGGAAATTTTAAATAAATGAGGAATTTTTAAAACTTCGGTCGGACCAAATACATCATAATCAACCTTGTCCCACACTATACCATCAGGTATAGGAACTGCTGTAATGTTCACTGATGACAAGTCTCTTTGTTCACGATGTGATGATAGGTGAGGTTTCAGAATCAGATTCACTTTTTGTGCTGCAGAGCCTTTTCGAAAGGAAGTTCCATTTATAAGCATGCTAAAAACAACTACTAAGCCTATCCAGAAAAGAAAGAAAAGTATCCCGGTAATTACCCAGAGTTCTACCCAAGGTGATACCAGGTAAGTTTTCGTAAGAAAGTTAAGAAAATCTTTAATTTGCTGGTTGCGTGTTTTTGGGCTGGCATAATTTCAGGTTCACTTGGATCGAATGAAAAGGTATCAAAGTCAGTAAAATAGCCAGATGCAGTTCTGTCAATTTTCGATATTTCCACAAGTCTTGTGGAAACTGTAGCTTGCTCTTGTTGAGGCATGTTGGTGTAGATATCTGTGTTTGGTCGAGTTGAAATTTGTCTTTCATTTTTATTTTGATTCTGATTATGAACTTCAGTTTTGAGAGGAACGAGTTCCATGGCATTATTACATAGTCCATCATTCAGTGCAGGGGACTCTTCAAACGTGATGAGTCTTTCTGTTTGAACTTCTTGTATCGTAGCAAGAGGAGAGCATCATTTACTCAGGAGTCCACGAGGTCTACTTTTCAGTATCGGCCACAGTGATGTTTGATTAAGTCGATTGAGACAAATCTTTTCTCCTTTTTCCGACAAGAGGCAGTAGAAGTACAGTTCTTGTTCTTTCAACGGCCAGGACAGGTACAGGCTTTCTGTATGATGGCCCAAATTCTTTTTTGTCCGCAATTTTCTCTCTGATCAGATCCCCAACTTTAGGGACCCAGACTGGTCATGCCGAAACTGACTTGACTTCCCCAGTGGCGGTCCGCTTTACCTGGACATTGCTTTGTAGTGCCCTGGATTCATTCAGATCCTGTAAAACAGTCAAACATTTATGGATGTCAAAATGTTTTTCATCCGCCACTGTGCCTTCACAATCAAGATCAGGTACCCACAGTCTCGTGCCAATTGCGTATGTCCCTATAAAGATTTGCAAATCTTTTATAACAGTTCGAGCGTCAGCTGAGTGCTGGAGCCACACCCATAGGAATCTAGAGCAGGAATCCACTGCAACCATGATATGCCTGTAAGCCCCATCTGTTTGTAAGGGGCCGCAGTGGTCCAAATAAACACACGCGAGTGGTTTGTCTGATATTATCAATGGTGTCTACGCTGGACGTGTTACGGTGGAGCCTTTCATCTGCTGACAGATGTCGCATTTCAAGACATAGTCCTTAGTCTGCTTTGTTAATCCTGGCCACCAGTAGCGTTGTTTCAGTAAGGAAACAGTCACCATAACTCCTGCGTGTGCAGAACCCATACCCTCGTGTGCAGCTAGAATTAAACCTAACCTGCGATCCATATTTGGTATTACTCTATCCCCCACTCCAGGAATCTGAGCAAATGGAACGTTATTCGCATCTAACTTGTAGGAGTACTTGAGTGGAAATCTTTTCGGTAGTGTTATTTTATTGATTGTAGCAATATTTGCAACCATAATCTCACCGTCTATTCTTGTTTTTGAATGGGTTATTGCAGCTACGGAAGCCGTGCGTACAGCCCCCTTTGTGGCTTCATCAGCCAATGAATTCAATTCAACGTGAACGCCATCACGTTGATGACTCAGTGTGTGTATCACATGAGCCCTTGGTAGTTTGTTTTTCAACTCAACTACCTGTTCCCATAGCGTTTTGTGATTAATTGTGCCACCTTTTGCATCTTTGAACCCATTTTGTCCCCAATGGTGTAAGTATTCATTGTATGACTGTACACAGTAAAAGGAATCACACACGATTAGTGTGGGGAATTCTCGATCCGTATTAACCAGTGCCAGTAACAGAGCTTTTAATTCTGACAACTGTGCCGTGCAGTCTCCTAGAGACTGGGTTTTTGTACAACTCGGATGAAACTTTCCATCCTGCATGCGACCTTTAACGATTGCACATGCGGCGCTATATTGCTGTTTACTCCCAAAGGCCGGCTGAGCAGATCCGTCAGTGTAAATTATATATTCATACTGATCTAGATGCAATATTTCATTAGGGAGAAGATATTCTTGCTCGTATTGCATGAATGCTTCTGTTTTTAGACTTGGGTCATACCTGTATTCTACATCTGTTGCAGTAAGAGAATTAGCCCATTGTATCCATCTCGGATGTAAGGCTTTAGCATTAAGAATGCTAGCCTTTGTAGCCGCATCTAAGGCCAGTACTGGGGTTACGACAAGTATTCGCTTTCCCTGCGCCAGTGCTCTTTCTCTCACTACAGCAGTCTGTACTGCTGTAAGAATCTTTTCTGTTGATGCAAACCGCATCTCAGCATTTGTGTACAAATGTGATTTGTACATTATTGGTACTGTTTCACCTTCATTATATGTTAGGTAGGTGTATCCTGATTGACCCGCAACTATACGGATCACTAGGTTGCGAACATTTACGCGTGTCTGTAAGTGTTTTGAAGCTATCATATCAGCTTGTAGGGAACAAAGGATATCTGTGTGTTCCTGTGTCCATTGTCTAACTGAAAAGTCAGGTTTTATTAAATCGTAGAAAGGTTTAACTCTTTCTGCATAGTCCAAAATGTATGTTCTGCCAAAGTTCAGGAATCCCAGTATTGATAGTAATTTTTTTAATGATTTTGGAGGTTGTAGCAGTGCACACTTTTCTAAAAAGTTAGCTGCTAAGCTTTTTCCTTCACTTGAAAGCTCATATCCCAGGAAAAGGACATTGAGGTGGGGTATCTTTGATTTTTTTAAATTAAATTTGTAACCTTCAGAGGCAAATCCCAATATTATGTAATTTACTCTGTTCAAGTGTTCCTCCAGGTCATCATCCGTTAGATAAATATCATCCACGAAGGACAATGCCTCTTCATCCAGATTTTGAAGTAATTCAGTTACTCTGGCCGAAAATAACCCCGAGCTGTTCTTATACCCCTGGGGGAGTCTACAAAATTGACGCTGGGAGCCTAACGCCAAAAATGCAGTTAAATACCTGCTTTCAGGCGCTATATTTTGGCAAAAGAAATCATTTGAGATATCTAGTGTTGTTTTCTATTTTATCCGCACAATGTTATTCATTAGAGCGGCACTGTGTGCATTTTGTACTGCAAATTTCTTTGTGCAAGTGTTTAGATGTCTGTAATCTAAAACTAGACGATATGAGTTGTCAGGTTTAATTACGGGAAACAAAGGATTATTCATTTGAGATGTGCAAGTTTCAATCACCCCTTGGTATTCAAGTTGATCTAGGATCTCCCTGACCTGTTTTTTAGCTTCTTGCTTTATTTGGATACTGCCTATGTGGAGTAGGAGTATTTTTTAATGGAATTATGTGGTGGGTTGAATCCTCATCCCACCCAACATGGGGGCAGATTTACAAGCCCCCTGCACCACCAGCACGTCACTTTTTGTGACGAACTGGTGGCACATTTCTCTGACCCATATTTACAAGGACAGGAAAAGCCACCCTGCATGACTTTTCCTGTCCTTGTAAATATGGCCCCTTTACACGCAGCACTTTGCGTGAAAGGGGCGTACCATGGGTGTTGCTGTGGGTGTTCCCACGCAACACCCATGGAGCTAAGACACATTTCCAGATTTACAAGGAATCGTAAATCTGGAAATGCGTTAGAATGATACGCGTAGCGAGGGCCAACGAGGAGAAATGTTTTCATTTCTACTCGTTTTTTCCTCTATCAATGCCTGCTGCATTCTGGGCGAGAAAGCAAAAGACACACAATTGATGGTCCATCAACTGTTGTTTTTGCAATTGTCACCCCGAGTGGGACGGGTATGCCCAGACGTGGGTCCCGTGCTCTCCATGCCACTGGAATCAAGCTATCCTGGCTGAAGAGGGGTGAAACCCCGAAATCGGTCCTAGGATGCTTGTTTCCAGTCCACGGAGGACCTGGCTTGGCAGTTCGGGCTGGACTGTTCCCATGAGGCACAGGGTCAAGACTGATTTGCATATGGCTGGGTTCAAACTGGAATGGCATGGTGAGCGAAAAAACAATGAATTTAGGCCCAGATCTCTGTACTGGGGTGAATGTACGACATTGTTCTGCATTCTGTCCATCAACTGTTGTTTTTGCAATTGTCACCCCGAGTGCGATGGGTATGCCCAGACATTGGTCCCGTACTCTCCATGCCACTGGAATCAAGCTATCCTGGCTGAAGAGGGGTGAAACCCCGAAATCGGTCCTAGGATGCTTGTTTCCAGTCCACGGAGGACCTGGCTTGGCAGTTCGGGCTGGACTGTTCCCATGAGGCACAGGGTCAAGACTGATTTGCATATGGCTGGGTTCAAACTGGAATGGCATGGTGAGCAAAAACGATGGATTTAGGCCCATATCTCTGTACTGGGGTGAATGTACGACATTGTTCTGCATTCTGTCCATCAACTGTTGTTTTTGCAATTGTCACCCCGAGTGCGATGGGTATGCCCAGACATGGGTCCCGTGCTCTCCATGCCACTGGAATCAAGCTATCCTGGCAGAAGAGGGGTGAAACCCCGAAACCGGTCCTAGGATGCTTGTTTCCAGTCCACGGAGGACCTGGCTTGGCAGTTCGGGCTGGACTGTTCCCATGAGGCACAGGGTCAAGACTGATTTGCATATGGCTGGGTTCAAACTGGAATGGCATGGTGAGCAAAAAAACGATGGATTTAGGCCCAGATCTCTGTACTGGGGTGAATGTACGACATTGTTCTGCATTCTGTCCGTCAACTGTTGTTTTTGCATTTGTCACCCCGAGTGGGACGGGTATGCCCAGACGTGGGTCCCGTGCTCTCCATGCCACTGGAATCAAGCTATCCTGGCTGAAGAGGGGTGAAACCCCGAAACCGGAACTAGGATGCTTGTTTCCAGTCTACGGAGGACCTGGTTTGGCAGTTCGGGCTGGACTGTTCCCATGAGGCACAGGGTCAAGACTGATTTGCATATGGCTGGGTTCAAACTGGAATGGGGAGCAAAAAACGATGGATTTAGGCCCAGATCTCTGTACTGGGGTGAATGTACGACATTGTTCTGCATTCTGTCCATCAACTGTTGTTTTTGCATTTGTCACCGCGAGTGGGGACGGGTATGCCCAGACGTGGGTCCCGTGCTCTCCATGCCACTGGAATCAAGCTATCCTGGCTGAAGAGGGGTGAAACCCTGAAACCGGTCCTAGGATGCTTGTTTCCAGTCCACGGAGGACCTGGCTTGGCAGTTCGGGCTGGACTGTTCCCATGAGGCACAGGGTCAAGTCGGATTTGCATATGGCTGGGTTCAAACTGGAATGGCATGGTGAGCAAAAAAACAATGGATTTAGGCCCAGATCTCTGTACTGGGGTGAATGTACGACATTGTTCTGCATTCTGTCCATCAACTGTTGTTTTTGCAATTGTCACCCCGAGTGCGATGGGTATGCCCAGACATGGGTCCCGTGCTCTCCATGCCACTGGAATCAAGCTATCCTGGCTGAAGAGGGGTGAAACCCCAAAACCGGTCCTAGGATGCTTGTTTCCAGTCCACAGAGGACCTGGCTTGGCAGTTCGGGCTGGACTGTTCCCATGAGGCACAGGGTCAAGACTGATTTACATATGGCTGGGTTCAAACTGGAATGGCATGGGGAGCAAAAAAACGATGGATTTTGGCCCAGATCTCTGTACTGGGGTGAATGTACGACATTGTTCTGCATTCTGTCCATCAACTGTTGTTTTTGCAATTGTCACCCTGAGTGGGACGGGTATGCCCAGACGTGGGTCCCGTGCTCTCCATGCCACTGGAATGAAGCTATCCTGGCTGAAGAGGGGTGAAACCCCGAAACCGGTCCTAGGAAGCTTGTTTCCAGTCCACGGAGGACCTGGCTTGGCAGTTCGGGCTGGACTGTTCCCATGAGGCACAGGGTCAAGACCGATTTGCATATGGCTGGGTTCAAACTCGAATGGCATGGTGAGCAAAAAAACGATGGATTTAGGCCCAGATCTCTGTACTGGGGTGAATGTACGACATTGTTCTGCATTCTGTCCATCAACTGTTGTTTTTGCATTTGTCACCCCGACTGGGACGGGTATGCCCAGACGTGGGTCCCGTGCTCTCCATGCCACTGGAATCAAGCTATCCTGGTTGAAGAGGGGTGAAACCCCGAAACCGGTCTTAGGATGCTTGTTTCCAGTCCATGGAGGACCTGGCTTGGCAGTTCGAGCTGGACTGTTCCCATGAGGCACAGGGTCAAGACTGATTTGCATATGGCTGGGTTCAAACTGGAATGGCATGGTGAGCAAAAAAACGATGGATTTAGGCCCAAATCTCTGTACTGGGGGGACTGTACAACATTGTTCTGCATTCTGTCCATCAACTGTTGTTTTTGCAATTGTCACCCCGAGTGCGATGGGTATGCCCAGACATTGGTCCCGTGCTCTCCATGCCACTGGAATCAAGCTATCCTGGCTGAAGAGGGGTGAAACCCCGAAATCGGTCCTAGGATGCTTGTTTCCAGTCCACGGAGGACCTGGCTTGGCAGTTCGGGCTGGACTGTTCCCATGAGGCACAGGGTCAAGACTGATTTGCATATGGCTGGGTTCAAACTGGAATGGCATGGTGAGCAAAAAAACGATGGATTTAGGCCCAGATCTCTGTACTGGGGTGAATGTACGACATTGTTCTGCATTCTGTCCATCAACTGTTGTTTTTGCAATTGTCACCCCGAGTGCGATGGGTATGCCCAGACATGGGTCCCGTGCTCTCCATGCCACTGGAATCAAGCTATCCTGGCAGAAGAGGGGTGAAACCCCGAAACCGGGCCTAGGATGCTTGTTTCCAGTCCACGGAGGACCTGGCTTGGCAGTTCGGGCTGGACTGTTCCCATGAGGCACAGGGTCAAGACTGATTTGCATATGGCTGGGTTCAAACTGGAATGGCATGGTGAGCAAAAAAACGATGGATTTAGGCCCAGATCTCTGTACTGGGGTGAATGTACGACATTGTTCAGCATTCTGTCCGTCAACTGTTGTTTTTGCATTTGTCACCCCGAGTGGGACGGGTATGCCCAGACGTGGGTCCCGTGCTCTCCATGCCACTGGAATCAAGCTATCCTGGCTGAAGAGGGGTGAAACCCCGAAACCGGTCCTAGGATGCTTGTTTCCAGTCTACGGAGGACCTGGTTTGGCAGTTCGTGCTGGACTGTTCCCATGAGGCACAGGGTCAAGACTGATTTGCATATGGCTGAGTTCAAACTGGAATGGCGAGCAAAAAAACGATGGATTTAGGCCCAGATCTCTGTACTGGGGTGAATGTACGACATTGTTCTGCATTCTGTCCATCAACTGTTGTTTTTGCATTTGTCACCGCGAGTGGGACGGGTATGCCCAGACGTGGGTCCCGTGCTCTCCATGCCACTGGAATCAAGCTATCCTGGCTGAAGAGGGGTGAAACCCTGAAACCGGTCCTAGGATGCTTGTTTCCAGTCCACGGAGGACCTGGCTTGGCAGTTCGGGCTGGACTGTTCCCATGAGGCACAGGGTCAAGTCTGATTTGCATATGGCTGGGTTCAAACTGGAATGGCATGGTGAGCAAAAAAACAATGGATTTAGGCCCAGATCTCTGTACTGGGGTGAATGTACGACATTGTTCTGCATTCTGTCCATCAACTGTTGTTTTTGCAATTGTCACCCCGAGTGCGATGGGTATGCCCAGACATGGGTCCCGTGCTCTCCATGCCACTGGAATCAAGCTATCCTGGCAGAAGAGGGGTGAAACCCCGAAACCGGTCCTAGGATGCTTGTTTCCAGTCCACGGAGGATCTGGCTTGCCAGTTCGGGCTGGACTGTTCCCATGAGGCACAGGGTCAAGACTGATTTGCATATGACTGGGTTCAAACTGGAATGGCATGGTGAGCAAAAAAACGATGGATTTAGGCCAGATCTCTGTACTGGGGTGAATGTACGACATTGTTCTGCATTCTGTCCGTCAACTGTTGTTTTTGCATTTGTCACCCCGAGTGGGACGGGTATGCCCAGACGTGGGTCCCGTGCTCTCCATGCCACTGGAATCAAGCTATCCTGGCTGAAAAGGCTTGAAACCCCGAAACCGGTCCTAGGATGCTTGTTTCCAGTCCACGGAGGACCTGGCTTGGCAGTTCGGGCTGGACTGTTCCCATGAGGCACAGGGTCAAGACTGATTTGCATATGGCTGGGTTCAAACTAGAATGGCATGGGGAGCAAAAAAACGATGGATTTAGGCCCAGATCTCTGTACTGGGGTGAATGTACAACATTGTTCTGCATTCTGTCCGTCAACTGTTGTTTTTGCATTTGTCACCCCGAGTGGGACGGGTATGCCCAGACGTCGGTCCCGTGCTCTCCATGCCACTGGAATCAAGCTATCCTGGCTGAAGAGGGGTGAAACCCCGAAACCGGTCCTAGGATGCTTGTTTCCAGTCTACGGAGGACCTGGTTTGGCAGTTCGGGCTGGACTGTTCCCATGAGGCACAGGGTCAAGACTGATTTGCATATGGCTGGGTTCAAACTGGAATGGCGAGCAAAAAAACGATGGATTTAGGCCCAGATCTCTGTACTGGGGTGAATGTACGACATTGTTCTGCATTCTGTCCATCAACTGTTGTTTTGCATTTGTCACCGCGAGTGGGACGGGTATGCCCAGACGTGGGTCCCGTGCTCTCCATGCCACTGGAATCAAGCTATCCTGGCTGAAGAGGGGTGAAACCCTGAAACCGGTCCTAGGATGCTTGTTTCCAGTCCACGGAAGGACCTGGCTTGGCAGTTCGGGCTGGACTGTTCCCATGAGGCACAGGGTCAAGTCTGATTTGCATATGGCTGGGTTCAAACTGGAATGGCATGGTGAGCAAAAACAATGGATTTAGGCCCAGATCTCTGTACTGGGGTGAATGTACGACATTGTTCTGCATTCTGTCCATCAACTGTTGTTTTTGCAATTGTCACCCCTAGTGCGATGGGTATGCCCAGACATGGGTCCCGTGCTCTCCATGCCACTGGAATCAAGCTAGCTTGGCTGAAGAGGGGTGAAACCCCGAAACCGGTCCTAGGATACTTGTTTCCAGTCCACGGAGGACCTGGCTTGCCAGTTCGGGCTGGACTGTTCCCATGAGGCACAGGGTCAAGACTGATTTGCATATGGCTGGGTTCAAACTGGAATGGCATGGTGAGCAAAAAAACGATGCATTTAGGCCAGATCTCTGTACTGGGGTGAATGTACGACATTGTTCTGCATTCTGTCCGTCAACTGTTGTTTTTGCATTTGTCACCCCGAGTGGGACGGGTATGCCCAGACGTGGGTCCCGTGCTCTCCATGCCACTGGAATCAAGCTATCCTGGCTGAAAAGGCTTGAAACCCCAAAACCGGTCCTAGGATGCTTGTTTCCAATCCACGGAGGACCTGGCTTGGCAGTTCGGGCTGGACTGTTCCCATGAGGCACAGGGTCAAGACTGATTTGCATATGGCTGGGTTCAAACTGGAATGGCATGGGGAGCAAAAAAACGATGGATTTTGGCCCAGATCTCTGTACTGGGGTGAATGTACGACATTGTTCTGCATTCTGCCCATCAACTGTTGTTTTTGCATTTGTCACCCCGACTGGGACGGGTATGCCCAGACGTGGGTCCCGTGCTCTCCATGCCACTGGAATCAAGCTATCCTGGCTGAAGAGGGGTGAAACCCCGAAACCGGTCCTAGGATGCTTGTTTCCAGTCCACGGAGGACCTGGCTTGGCAGTTCGAGCTGGACTGTTCCCATGAGGCACAGGGTCAAGACTGATTTGCATATGGCTGGGTTCAAACTGGAATGGCATGGTGAGCAAAAAAACGATGGATTTAGGCCCAAATCTTTGTACTGGGGGGACTGTACGACATTGTTCTGCATTCTGTCCATCAACTGTTGTTTTTGCAATTGTCACCCCGAGTGGGACAGGTATGCCCAAACGTGGGTCCCGTGCTCTCCATGCCACTGGAATCAAGCTATCCTGGCTGAAGAGGGGTGAAACCCCGAAACCGGTCCTAGGATGCTTGTTTCCAGTCCACGGAGGACCTGGCTTGGCAGTTCGGGCTGGACTGTTCCCATGAGGCACAGGGTCAAGACTGATTTGCATATGGCTGGGTTCAAACTGGAATGGCATGGTGACCAAATAAAACATGGATTTAGGCCCAGATCTCTCTACTGGGGTGAATGTACGACATTGTTCTGCATTCTGTCTATCAACTGTTGTTTTTGCATTTGTCACCCCGAGTGGGGCGGGTATGCCCAGACGTGGGTCCCGTGCTCTCCATGCCACTGGAATCAAGCTATCCTGGCTGAAGAGGGGTGAAACCCCGAAACCGGTCCTAGGATGCTTGTTTCCAGTCCACGGAGGACCTGGCTTGGCAGTTCGGGCTGGACTGGTCGCATGAGGCACAGGGTCAAGACTGATTTGCATATGGCTGGGTGCAAACTGGAATGGCATGGTGAGCAAAAAAACGATGGATTTAGGCCCAGATCTCTGTACTGGGGTGAATGTACGACATTGTTCTGCATTCTGTCCATCAACTGTTGTTTTTGAATTTATCACCCCGAGTGGGACGGGTATGCCCAGACGTAGGTCCCGTGCTCTCCATGCCACTGGAATCAAGCTATCCTTTCTGAAGAGGGGTGAAACCCTGAAACCGGTCCTAGGATGCTTGTTTCCAGTCCACGGAGGACCTGGCTTGGCAGTTCGGGCTGGACTGTTCCCATGAGGCACAGGGTCAAGACTGATTTGCATATGGGTGGGTTCAAACTGGAATGGCATGGTGAGCAAAAAAACGATGGATTTAGGCCCAGATCTCTGTACTGGGGTGAATGTACGACATTGTTCTGCATTCTGTCCATCAACTGTTGTTTTTGAATTTGTCACCCCGAGTGGGACGGGTATGCCCAGACGTGGGTCCTGTGCTCTCCATGCCACTGGAATCAAGATATCCTGGCTGAAGAGGGGTGAAACCCCGAAACCGGTCCTAGGATGCTTGTTTCCAGTCCACGGAGGACCCTGCTTGGCAGTTCGGGCTGGACTGTTCCCACTGACTTGCATATGGCTGGGTTCACACTGGAATGGCATGGTGAGCAAAAAAACGATGGATTTAGGCTCAGATCTCTGTACTGGGGTGAATGTACGACATTGTTCTGCATTCTGTCCATCAACTGTTGTTTTTGCATTTCCTGCATTCTACAGCACGCATTGAAAGAGGAAAATGCCTGTAGTGATTGTTTTTGTGCAGGAAGGTGCCCCTTCCTGCACAAATACAATCTCCCTATGACGCAGGCATCCTTGCACCATGGTGCAAAGGTGCCGGCGCATGGCAGCTGTTTGTGCGCCAGTGCAGGGGAGAGCAGAGGAATGCGACATATTATTGTAAATATGTCACATTCCTGTGATTTGGAAGTGCTGCAGCGTGGCGCAGCCAAAGGGCTTGCGTTGCCGTGCTGCGACACTTCCTTGTAAATCTTCCCCATGGTTTTTATATAATGCCGAGGCAAGGGCTACCGCCCACTCCCGTGCATATGTATATTTTAGATATTTGGGAACAAGGTCAGAAAAGGCTGGTAAGATTACTGTTTCTCCCCTAGGGCAGTCCATAACGATTGCTGGCGGCCAATCTTGTTCAGCTAATAGAATGTCATAACCAAACATCAGGTTCTCCCAAAAGAGACCTCTAACTTTCCTTAGTTTGTCCCCCTACATTTGGAGTGTTATCTCATATAACTTATGTGGGACACTTACCCTAGTATCAGGTGTTTCCACCGTGATATAATCATTCAAGTCCACTGTCACCAGAAATTTCATCAGGTTGTGGCGAGCTATTGTTACTTCTGCCGGACTGTCTAGCATCATCAGATCACATTCCCCATTCAGTAGTTGAGTCCTCAGAATTCTGGGCATGTCTGATCTTCAGACCTGCCACCTTCTTCTTTTGAACTGAGTTTTTGGTTTGGCTTTATCATCTTTTTGGAAGCATAGTCTTGAGCGTGCTGCTTGTCTCTGGACTTTGTACGCTCTTCTTGTCTGTCTGACCGTCCTTCCCTCTCTGAGTTTTTCATCGAACCCTGAAAGGAACGAGAGGAACGTGTATCAGTATCCTGATACCTGTCAGGTTTCCTAATATTGTCCCTATTCCTAAGGTTATACCTCCTTTCGGAGGACTCCTGTGGAGGAGATCTACCTCTGAATTGAGATCTGTTTTCTTTATTTTTCTGTTTTTTGTTATTTTCCCACTTCTTTTTAGAAGAAGCAGGTGCCTGCTTACTGGAGTCCTTCTCGGGACTACCCATAAGTTGGGGTTTTAATGCTTTCCCACCCAAACTGTCTCTGCCCAATTCTGCATACGCGGTCTCAATTATTCTTGGTAATTCATGTTCCTGTTGTAAAGGACTGAACTCCCTTAGGCATTGACAGATTGCTTCTTCCCCTTTAATATTTGCTAATATTATGGCTGATACCTGGGCATAATTACCTAGTAATTTCATCCCTAAGTTCAGAGCCGGTTGTGCTCCGTACTCATTTTGTATTTGTCTTAATACATCTGGTATTACTGCTAATGACGGGATACCATGTGTTCTGGTATATATGGCAGCAAATACTTTACCCCAAGAGGTGCAATCCTCTATCTGTGAGTGTTATCCCCATGGGCAAGCAGATTGTCAGCATTCTGTGTTTTTCATATGGGCTAGTATTCAGGAATACTGCTTCTAAGCTGTGTTATTTTTTGAGCTACCCAGAATGGCATTTGTTCAATTTTTGTGGGCATTTACCCATTACTGCGTGTAAAGTTTGTGGTGTGATTTTAGTTGCTGTATTTTAACCTGTATTTGTGTTTATTGTAACCGTTGCTGGCTGGACTGTAAGTGTCCTCATGACGAACTGTGTTATGTTTCTGTAAAGTTTTATCAGTTCTTTGTGAATTATAAGTAAGTCTCCTCCTGGCATTGTTTCAATGTCAGGATGTGGTGTGTAGGCTGCTAATACTGACCATGTCGCTCCTTCTTTTCCGAGTGGACCGAGTCTTACTTTACTTCTTGTATGGGGAGGGCGCCTTTAAACCAGTATAAATGTTCCTGGTAAGTTAGTAGAACTTCAATGTCCTCATAGGGACAATATTCATCCGGTATTCCACTTTCTTTGTAGAAGTGAAATGTTTTTGTCCTTGCATTTGCAACTGGGAATGTAACCCATGAATAGACTACCTCTGTTTTAAATGATTTGTGTGCCTCAATCACGAAAGCTACTGGTCCACCCCTGGATGTTAGACCATGTGCACCTAGTTTTATGGTAATGGCATTCCTAACATTTTCTGCAATGGAAATTGCATCTGTGTCTTCTTCGTCTGCTGAGAGATGCAACTTTTGCACAACTCTATCCAGGTTTCCTATTTCTTCAGTCATTGTTTTAGAGAAGAAGAGCTTTTCAAGGGAACTAAGATAAGGTGTTTTGCACAGTTTTAGGAACAATGTGTCCTTCAAGCTTGATTTACCGACAGCCAATAAATAGGATTTTTGCCTACTCAGCTGTGGCGGAGTTTGCACCCACCCACTCCAGACGTCTCTGGGGAATTGTGAGTAGGGGTCTCTGAGACTAGCACGACTGAACTACTCAGATTCTACTGTTAAATACAAATTGCCCCTTCCATTTCGCAGAAATGATAAATCGTATCTTTAACATGTATGATATGACAGGCATTGTCCACCTATTTAAGACCATAGGTTCTGGACTATTAAGCACCTTTCAGATGGTCTTCGGAGTTATCCCAAACTTTATACACTCCGTATTTGGAAGCATTTTTGGAGGACTTTCGCTGATCCTGTTTCTAATAGCAGGTATCCTGATCGTAATTTTTCCGGTACGCAATGGATGTCCCAGTCACCAAGGAGATGGAAACAGTACTCCTGGAGCAAAAATACAGTGATCGCATGGTACAACATCTGGGCACACCTCGCCTGAGAGAACTAAGTGCATCTTGGTTCTTGTCATTTAGACCAGTCTGGATGGACTGCATCTTACCTGTCCTGCGATGCCTGTTTTGCAGAGAAGAATGCTTGTTGGATCTCTGTCTGACACTCCCATCATGTGCGCAACTGGACGTTGATGCTTTACTGGACCCAATAACGGCCCATGTTCTGCAGTGTCCCCAGCGAATTCCAATGTTGATGGCGGCATTCCTAGAGCCTCCACAGGTAGTCACGGCTCCTGTTGGTGTGGACACCGGCTCCTCCTTCGACACCCAGGCCTTGGACGGCGCTCAGGCTGCCCCAGCGTTGGCTGTGGACAGCACGGAAAATCATCAGTGCTCAATTGACATAATCTGCGAGGTGTTACAGGGACCGTCGTCTCGGAAGCAGGCAACGATAATGTTGCGTCTACCAGCCAGGACACATAAACATTTGACTCATTTTGCCCGCCGTGTGCTGGGAGAAATTCGACTTTTTCGAAAAACAAACTAAAAATTGGAATTCTATAACAAAATTGAGATTCTTTTGAGCATGCATGGCTTTCAAATGCTTGTAGTAGTTCAAACTATGCAAAGAACAAAGTGGACGAACCCTTAAAAGGAAAGTCAGGACTCACTGTTGTAATGAACAGTGCCAATGAAACCATTAGGTTTTATAAAAGTTCAAACTATACCTACGGACACATTAGAACTATGGCTTGAGTGACAATTTCCTTTTTAACGTTTTAAAGATTTTTTAGAACTTTTAATTATTTTTAAGCGAAAACTAATGTTTTTTTTTGGGGGAAATCTTTTTATTT